>JABXJD010003166.1:0-34068 GCA_013375575.1 Percina caprodes
TAATGAAGATGAAGCATGAAAACGTACGCACGTGAATGTGTGCGCATGCCTGAATAACGAGAGGACGCATTGCTGCATGTGAGCACATGTGAAAATTGGGCTGAGGAAAGATAGATGTCTTAAGGTGTGTTTGTGTTTAACTTGTTTAAGCAGCTGTTAAAGCTGTAAAGCAGATAAAGGGACAAAAAAGAAGGAGTAAATAAGGGTGGAACCAAAATGAAGAATAGGAGGAAACTAGTAGAACAAGGGTGGAAAAAGAAAGAAAACGGGAGAGTATGGGAACCAGAGTGGCTGACCGCATGGCTTAAAGTGCTGGAAATGAGGGGGGCTTTCTTTTAGTGCAGCAAACCCCACTTTGAGTCTGAATGGCAACAAACTGGCATTCACACACTTGTGTGGGTGACCTCTGCTGAAAGCTGATCATTGTTTGAGGCCATGAAAGGAGCTGAATATAAGATGGTCCCAATGCCGAGGAGCAAATGGGATGAGAATGTACAGAAAAAGTGGGCTCCATATATCTCACCCACACTCTCACATAGTTTAGTGTGTGTGTGTGATGGGGACAGGTGCTTGGACTTTTACAACCGTGAAGAATGACACTAAACTATTTGACTGTGTGTGTGTGTGAGAGAGAGAGAGAGATATTCATGCCTACTGACCTTTAGCCACAATTAATTGACCTATCTTCTCTGATTACCATAGAAACAGAGACCCTTCAACCTCTAACCCCAATCTTCTTGATCAATGAGGCGTATGCACACACACACACACACACACACACACACACACACACACACACACACACACACACAGACTTTTTGTTGTATTGATTGTGGGGAAAGTAGCTGTTTGAGCTCTTGGAGATGAACTGGTATGCCAGCCTGAAAAAGATTTTCTTCTTTGGTAGACAAGGGAGTGAGTCACTATTAACCAATGAAATTTTGTCTTTTGTTACCTCCCTCCCTCACGCACACACACACACACACACACACACACACACACACACACACACACAAAGCGAGTAATCATATGCACACATACATATGGCAGACGGGCAGGTCATTGGGGCCCTGCAGTGTTTGAAGTACATGCTGCAAGTTTGAACAGCAACCAAATAGAGATTAGAGACTGTCAGCTGAAGGAGACCCAAAGGACAAAAGTATGGCTACTGCTTTTTACTTGACTTTGTAGTCGTAGTTGTAGTGGCATGTAGTGCCACCACAAGGTTGACATTTTTGATTTTTAATTGGTTGAGATTTAGAGAGCTGCTAGCGTGCCTGTAGGCTCATAGTTTTGTTTATTTTTGGTATGCATCAACACGTATGCCCCCAAAAAAAAAAAAAACATAACATAACCCATGTGTTTTTGTTTTTTAAACAGGTGTGGGCTTGGCTACACGTGCGGTGGGAACCATGACCAAGCCCACCACTATCATCTCAGTGGATGGTGACACGGTGACGGTGAAGACCCAGAGCTCCATAAAGAACACAGAGCTTAACTTCAAGCTGGGAGAGGAGTTTGACGAGACCACCGCCGATGACAGGAAAGTTAAGGTGAGAGGTCAGGTTGCTCATACAGGAGATCAGTGAGAATACCTACACTCAAGGGAAAAACCTCAATTTATATTTTAACAATTTTATGTTTTAATAGACTTAGACTTCTCTTTATTAATTTTTTTTAATAAAGCGTCTTTAAGTGGTTCTCTATGAAACCCACTATACACCTAAAGCATGCTGAAGTATCCATACATATATGAGAGTGATAATAACAGTCCTGATGAAGATTGATGGAAAAACGGACAACAGATTTGTGACAGTTTGAGGTTGTGATTCTTGTTTTGAAAGTCGGTTAAAAAATGGACTGGTCGTAATTTGCAACCACTTAAGACACAGCGACATTACCTTATTCTAATTTAGAGGGGCGAGGGAATTTATTGTGGTTTCGGGGTACAGAGGTTTATAGTTTTGCTTGTTTGAGATACATCAGACTGGAAACATCTTTATTTGTGTGTCGTTGTGAGTGAAATCATTTCTCAGTCTGATTCAAAACTCTTAAGACACAAAATAGGCAGAGCAGATGCATAAAGAAGACATTTTACTAGTATTAAAGCATCAAAAGAAAATGCACTTACCCCTGTGAATGTAAAAATATTACATATGATTGGCTCATTGTTACTCATGCTTTAAAGTGACACTATATATGTTTTGAGAGAATAAATAACATTCTAACTTTTACAAATAAAAACCTACATTTACAAGTGATAAAACACACCTATGATTGATTTTTATAAAGCGTATGGTGGCTAATGTTAGCTAACGTTTGCAAACTTCACATGTTACTATGGGCTATAACTGACAGTCCAGTTTGGCTTTAGAGATTTTACGACTCTTCTCTACTTGTGACGTTTTAGCATTACAGTTACATTCGTTAGGAAATAAATAGCATTTTTTTCTGTTGTGGCTGGTCAAGGCAGCGCTAATTTAACCATTTTAATGTTTGGTAGTTTAATCTGTAACATACATATTTAATAAAATCATATGTTTTGCATGTGAAATCTTGTCTCACTTTGAATGCTTCCATTAGTATACATACAGTACATGTAGTACACTGTGTACACTATGTTATCACTTGTGTAGTGCATACATTTCGACAGGGTAGTATTGTCTCAAATAGCCCACTACCATTATGCACTTACCAGAAATGACTCTTCTTCTTATAGTGAAAAGCAACCAGGTGGAACATTACCACTTATTAACTTATATAAGTGGTACTTATTAAAAAAAAAATATTAAAGTTTCAATTGCAACGGCTGCAGCTTCCTCACCCGCCATTTTCACAAATTAGATAAATGTTTGTGGGCCTGTAGCTTCTGCTACGTAGCAAAGATGGCGACTGTTGAGCGTGAGTAGTGCCCAGCGTCCCAAACATTCATTCATGAGAAGATTCATAGGGTGTAATAAGCTCCTTCTGTTTGTCCCTCTGCTGGCTCCAGTCTATTGTAAATATAGAGGATGGGAAGTTGGTGCACATACAGAAGTGGGACGGCAAAGAGACCAGTCTGGTCAGGGAAGTCAACGGCAACACCCTCACACTGGTCAGTGCTCACACAAAATGTGTACATTTAACAATATGTGTTTTTTTTGGTTTTTAACTGTCTCTTTCTCTCTCTTCGTCACAGACACTTTCAATGGGAAAAGTTGTTTGCAAACGTCACTACGTGAAGGCAGAGTAAAACACTGAAACGTCCTTCCAACATCTACTTGCACCCCAAACTCCTTAACACCACTTCAGCCCAAGCCAAGCAAACCCCTGGTATGGCACTACATACTACTACTGCAAATTCCCATCAATGTCCCTTCATACTGTACGCTCAGTATTAACGTTACTGCAGACTGTGAGCTCCCTTTTCTCTTCTTTATATTGTGTGTGCCTCCTACTGTAAGGCACACTGAATATAGTCCAATGATTTGATGTTTTCTTGTAAAATCCAGTTCTGCATATCTTTTTTTTTTTTGAAAATGTGTTATGTCATGGTGCCTATGTTAAACCTTGAAAAGTGTTTGAATTTAAAAGTTTGCCTATTGAGAAAATAAAAGTGTGTACACTGTTGGACAAACTGATAAAACAATGAAAATGTGTTCATTCTTGAGATGTTTGATGTCTGTACATAGTTGGTATATCCAGAAGTTCACTGACTAAAGACAAAGTTTACTCAAGTGGGACTGAAATGAGCAAATATCTTAATGCTATTATTATAATTTATTGTATAATTTCAGGAATATTGTATAATGTTATAACATGTCTGGGCAGCTGCGATCAGTAAATAATTATGTACAGTGTCATTCAGGGAGCTTCAGCCCAAGGGCGTAGTAAAAGTTAGTCGCGGTCTTTAACACACTCCAGGCAAAAGTTCAGTAGGGCAACACAATTGTGTAAGTATTTTACACCAGAGTTTCCAAAACCGTTAGTTTTAGAGAGAGAGAGAGAGAGAGAGAATGAGTTAGAGAGAGAGTGTGTGTGTCGTTGCCCTGGCTTAGTGAGGGGAAAGTTTTGTAAAGCTTGTACTAGGTGTGTAGATACTATCATGTCCCGTACTTGCACATAGGTACGTGTGTGCTTTCTAAATTTGGATCATTCGTTCCCACAGTAGATTGATGTCATGTGACTGGCAGACTACCAACTAGATGCAGGGGAAAGGGGTAAAAGGGTGCAGGGCAACTAAAGTTACCCTGAACTGAAATGGTCAGAAGAAAGGACAAAGCCAATGCAAATTAGAGATTATGAGTGAAGACCTCTTGTATCAAACATATGCTGTAACTATATCTGCATAGTTATAAGTATTGGATACATGGTAAACAAAGGCAGGTGACAATGTGTTGAAGGTATAATTCTATGTGGAAACATTTTATTCAAAATATGTGCAATAACACAACAATCTCACACTTCTGGTTGTGCAAGCTCAGGGTCATACTAAATGTACATATTAACTATATCTTGTACATCTGTCAGGTACAAACTAGCAAAGGGAGAACGTAAGAAAAGGAAGAAGAGTCTTGAGACTGACTAATAAACACGGCCATTGCCAAATCACTACAGCTGGAAACATTCTATTTCTCCACAATGGGAGTGGTAGTTTTGAGACAAGGTCAGAGCAGCACAAAAGAAACAATATGGTAATTCCTTAACATCATCTTATCTGGTCTAAAATTGACAGGGTTTCTTTTGAAAAGAAAAAAAAAAGCTTCTTTTTGCAACTTTTACCTATGGGTACATGACCCAGCCTGGAATTCAGTTTGTGTTAATCCTTCAGCTCAGCTCAGTCCTGGCATGAGAAACGCTACCTTACTTGAAAACATTAACCTTAAAAAAGACCCCAGGGTGGACCAGACCCAACCTGAGAATTTCTGACGTTTCTGTTTTGGTCCCTTGGACTTACATTAACAGCAACATTATGAGTTCAAGGTTGAAGAACAAAGACATCAAGAGGCTTTTTTTATCTTCACAAATAAAATTTAATGGAGTTAACAGTTGACATGCAGGAAAAGGGTTGTGTCTCCTGCAAGCAGTCCCTTACAGATACACAAACACACACCTCTCAAACACATCTACTGTATGTTAAACTGACAATAAGGGGCAGACAGTCTCAGGATATCATCATAGCTTGAAGTTCCTGTCACGCTTACTTGTGCTGCATTACACATCCGGTTAGTCTTTACTACTTCCTGTGTGTGTGTGTGTGTAGCTTTCTCTGTGTGGCTTATTTAAAAGGTTTTTCCATGTTAGATCCCCACAAAATTCAGCTGTACGGTCTTCATGTCTGCTTAATTAAAAACCGTATAGATGTAAACAACATCTAGATCCCAAAGGGGATGGCCACTTTTGTCATACTGGTTCCACCTATTTTGTTACATATGTTGTGTAAACTCCTCCCTCTGAGGGGCAGCCAGAGGTAACTTCTGAACAAGTGTGGCTTGTCACCTGATTTTTGTGACCTATTTTGATACTTTAAGCTTGATAGGAAGTCTTAGCATTCTTTCAACATGGAGAGACAGTAAGGAAAACTTAAATGATGGTTTCTATAATGAGCTGTCGGTGGAGAGATTATTAAAAAATACACAGCTGGCAGTCTGTCAGTCCATCTGTTGCTACCCACTTCCTCTTTTGCATCTGTCTGATAGCTGCAGTGTGTGACTGAAGATGTATTTTTGTGGCTGTCTCAGCTGTGCTTGTGTGATCTGTGTTTCTTGTGTTTCTTCTTCTTTTTGTCCTCTTTGTCATGAGTGTGCTCATGGCGCCTCCTCTTAGATTTGCATTCACCGCTGCTGCTGCTGCTGCTGTCGCTCTCGGACTCCTTCCTATCCCTCTTCCTCTTCTTTTTCATTTTCTTCTCCTGGAGGATAAAACATTAAAATAAAGGATAAAGAACATTAGTTTTGTGTTGAAATAAAATGAAGTGGAACAAAAATGACAACACACAATTATGTAAGAAGCAGACAGCAGTTTCGATATCTCAAAACCAAATGACTAAACAAGTGTGTCAGCACCAAACCATACTGGAATCTTTCAAACAACACGTCTGACTGTTCTAACGAAGCTTTCTTGTATCTTTCAACATAAGCAACCGCAGACATGCACTGACATACAGAGACGTGTGGGTTGCTGCAGTCGATGACTCACACCTTAGAGACACAAAATGAAAGGTGGAGGGACATTAACTGTCACATATTGACCTTCTTTTTCTTCTTCTTTTTGTCTGAGTCTTGCTGTGCCAAAACATTGGAGGTCTGCTGCTGCTGTTGTTGTTGTTGTTCTCCCTCGTCCTCTTCAGGCAGGAGAGCATACTGCAAGCCCGGAGCAGAGAAACAGTCTTTTGTGAAGTGACCTGAAAAGAGAAACAATTTATTAAAACTGCAGCACAAATTTAAAAGGGATTTTAAGCAAATTGATTTTAAGCAAATTTCCCACTAGAAATAGTGGGAAACCAATGCAGTATCTATGTTTTCTAATGATATGACTATCGTTTCCTTTGATGTTGCTGTCGTACCCTTGCATCCACACTTTGAGCACGTTGTGTTGAGTACAGCCTCCAACGTGATCCTGTTGCCAGTGTGGTCTCTAAACTGCTTACGACGCCTCGCATCCTGCCTGCAATCACACACAGATGCTAGAACACAAACCTGTCCATACACCCATGCAGACACACATATATAACAAAATAAAACTACTAATTAAAGTACTTACTCTGCCATAACATTGTTTGGGTCCAAGTCCTGCCCTGTTCCCTGATTGACAGCTTTCATTGAGAAGGACAACTTCACCTTGTCACCCCGAATCTGAGAGACAGTGAAAAGAGCTGAAGTCATCCTGCTCACTTCACTGACACATGGGGTGTGTGGGTGGGTGTGTGTGTGTGTGTGTATATGTGTGTTGTTACCTCTCTCCCAATGACTTTAATCCACACCTGTTCCCCCATATCGACAACCTCTGAGGCATTCTCAATCCGTGTGGCTGACATCTCACTCACATGTACGAGGCCTGTTTGTGTGAGGGAATAAGTGTAGATATCAATACATAAAATGCTGAGCAGAAATTGCTTTCAAATGAAAATGTCATTTGTTTTGCTGATGATAAAATATATGCTTTAATTTCATCAAGAATCAAAAATTTAAACATTGTTTTCTGATCATTAGAAATCTTTAAAGACATACAAAATGCTGTTGTCAGAATAGAATTAGTACATTTTCACATTACATCCATTATGAACTCCCAGTTCTTACTTAAATGAAATATTTCAATCTTAACTTTCTTATAAACATTTATAAAAAAAAAAAAAAAAGGTTATTTTCTCAGAATGTGTTGGAAAGTTGAATTTATACCAGTAAACTTTGCTTAGTTTGCCCTCCAGTGGTGACACCAGGTATTTTGTTTGATGTGCAGGTCAAGATCAATTGTGCCACAACAAATCATAATCAAAAAGTAATTGTAAATATAAATTATATGGATGAAATCCCACATCAATCTGTTCCAACAAGCCTGGCCAACTGCAAATCCCTCATGTACAACCTTTACTACAATGTCATAGAACTCAAACTGGGTGACTGTGCTAACATGTAAAAAATAAATCAACATATTAAAAACATGGGCTTGCATTGTATATATGTCATGCTGTGGCATGCCCACAGATTGCTGGCTACCTTACTGCCAGCAATCAGAGAAGGAATTCTGTGGAAATGTTGAAATCCTACTTTAGTAGCATCATTTAGGTGCCTTGCAGTCTCTTCTAACGCTTGCTGAGACAGCACTGTCAGACTGACACAGACACTATGCATGCACTAGACTCTGGGAAAGAGGGCTGCCTCTTGGTTGCTGCATTCTGCATTGCCTTTGGCTTTGGCCAAAGTCCCATCTCTGATGCAGTGGTTTTACCTGGCAGTGAATGCAGGTGTTGACTTAGCATATTTATGCCACTGCATTGTCCTCTGTTTTATGTTTCTTATAATTGTCCATGTTACTGTGGATGTAATGGTTTTCACCATGCAAGCTCTACAATTTGCATGACTTTCCCCCCCTCTGATCTTTGTACATGTTTGCAATAACATCTATAGAAATTAATTAACTTTTTGCCAACCTTCCTTCTTGTATCCCGGCAGTCTGACAAAGGCCCCGTAGGTCTGCAGAGAGACCACCTCTCCCTTGGAAATGCTGTGCATTGGTGGAAGACCCTCCAGTCCAGCAGGCTCTTGTCCTTGGCCATCACTATCAGACATTGTCCTACAGGTATTAATGAGCTGATCTAGAAGATTGATAATGAAACATTTTAATCAGTCATAAAAAATAAAAGAGGATTTTTTTATTTATAATATTGACATCTACGGTTGTTTCAACACTAAGAACACTAAATATGGTTTGTAATTCAAGCAGTGTAATAGGGACACCATATTTAGGCTAGTTATAAGTCTTCATACCGTGTACATTGCTAAACAAACAAAATTGTAGAGTTTTATATTTTTAGTATTGATTTAAACATGTATTAATACTATTTATATTACGACTTTAAAGAAACAACATGAAAAATAGTTACGCTAATTATTTAAAATATTAAATTTTCAGTGATTAACAATTAAATCCCTCTTTGAAATTTAGCAGAGATGCCGCTCAGTTCTCTCACATAGGGATACAATATAGTTGAGTGGGTTGAGATGCAGAGAGTGGACTGTGTGCAAAGGACCCTTTGATGTAGGCTAACTTAACTTTACATTTGTTGTCACGTTAACAGAGTAACGTTAGTTTAGTGAGCAGTGAGGCTAACGTTAGCCAACGTTAGCTAGCTAGCTAGATTAAAGCAGCTTTCTCTTCTAGCTAGCTAACCGACAAAACACAAACAAATAAACAGGATAATTGGTCCGTGCGTGAAGTGTATAGCCCAATAAATAGAAGAACGGTGCGCAATGTTGCACGGAGTCAGAAGAAAATATAAATGAATATTGTTACCTTTCGTATTAACAAAGCTGGTGCCGTTTTACATCCGGTGCAGATCAGTTAAACAACAAGCAATGTAAACCAATCAATGCAGTCAGTGCAGGCTTTGACCAATCACACGCCTCATAGCAAGCGGAAGTAGTACCATTCTGCTCTTCGTTGGGTCTCCGTGGTTCGTCGTCCCTCCATAAAAGACGTCCATTTATTATTTAATAGAATAAATTCTAGCATTAGATTCAACGCCTTTGTTGATCTTTGTTAACTAATTCAGGATGATTGAACCTAAGAAGAGAGTGGCGGACATGGCGGTGGTTCCAACCGCGGTGAAGCGGCCCCGGACGGAGCTGGTGGCGGCGGTTCAGTCTCAGCAACTCGTGGCCATGGTACGTATAGAGTAACGTTACTGTTCCTGGTGACTAGAAAAATGGTCAAAGCTATTTGTTAGAGGCGACCAAAACACACAGGCCGTCGCTAATTACTAGACCCGACATGTTCTTAAGCGAACGAACTGCATTAGGGATTGACTTCAGGTGCATAAACAGGAACCCCTGCAGGAAACTGCAGGAAAAGAAAATAGCATTACATTGACTCAAATCCAGGAAATACTGTGATGTGTTGTATTAACATTCAACCGTCAGTACTGTGATGAACATCAACTGGATCTTAAACTTGAATAGATTAGCTGACATAAATAATGTTAAAGGTCTGGTCATTGTAATGTACGCAGCTGTAAGTTTTTTTTTTTAGCTACACCTTGCTAAACCTAATGACAGTACTTTTGCAATAAATCCTATATTTGTGATGGTTATAATGTTCATTTTTTTTAAAAAGAGTATTTCATTCAATTTAATGTTCGTTTTGGAGGCTGTGGCTTTAGATATTACATTAAATTACAATTGTTGCCATCATGCCCTGGTTGTCCTTTTATTATCAGTTCACTCTGATAAACATAAATTTGACAACTTACCTATTTAGTTATTATGAATAACTATTGATACTCAACATAGCCCCAGCCGTACGTGATCTCTATGGTCAATGTTGATATTTAAAAGCTAAATATTCCTATGACGAATGGTTGATATTAGTTTTGTAATAGAACTTCAATGTCAGTGCTCTCCCCTGGACAAACTATGTAAAGACAACGCTGTTTTTGAATAACTTTAAACATGTTTTTGAATATTTTTGTACTGCAATTTAATAACTTATTGGTTGACACATGCTGATACACATTTACCATGGAGAAACTATTATTGGTCTGCTAGGCTCTAATGCCACTATATTCAACCGTTTGTGTCTTCCATAGGGTCCCCCACGGAGCTCCAGCCTGCAGGCTCCCATTATGCTGATGTCTGGCCACGAGGGCGAGGTCTATTGCTGCAAGTTTCACCCCAATGGAGCCACGCTGGCATCCTCAGGATTTGACAGGCTCATTTGTAAGCTATATATTAAAGAGACAATTTTGCAGTTCACACATTCTTGTTAAACTTATTCATACTCCCAGTTACTGTGAATAACGTGCTGTACACTTTTTCTTTGCTGCAGTGATGTGGAATGTATATGGAGATTGTGACAATTATGCCACTATGAAGGGCCATAGTGGAGCAGTGATGGAGCTGCACTACAACACAGATGGCAGGTATGAACGATCACAGATAAAGTAAAACATCATAACTTCCCTCAAAATAATAAGCTTTATTAACAAATGGCTTATTATTTGTTAATATAGCATAAATCCGAAGTTGTGAGTAAACAAACGTAAAACTGGTAGGCATGGAATACATTTTTTGGAGAAAAAAATGTGATGTCAAGATTGGTCTGTCTTGAACACCTATGATATGGTATTGGTTTCATCCTGAGAGAACCTTTATGAGAATTGAGTGATTCAGGCGTAACTATCGGTATGCAGAGTACGCAGTTGTTTACTGGCCCGGACCAATCAGGGGCCGCAGCACTTGAAGACATTGATTGACAGCCAGGACCCACTATCGCATTTTCATTACTGCAACAGTCCCAGCAGTCCCACGTCCAGCCACTGACCAAGCGAGAGTGAGAACCATAGGTGAGAACGGGTCAAATGAATTTCCTTGTTTCTGATATGAAGACAAGGTGTGTGTACAGAGAAAGATGTCCAGCCAACATGGACAAATTTTAACATCAATGTACGCTGTAACGTTTTGTTCACTATAAAGTCGCTGAAAGTTGCTGTTGTTTCAATCCTGTCAGCTTGCTGCAGCGGGCGGGCTGCTCCGTTCCCCCTGTGACTGATGCTCGCACACATAAACGCACACAATCGCACACGGTGTATGCAGGAAAACCGCAGATGAGATGTACAGTTTGACGTAAATTGAGGACAGCTACATTATTGAAGGTGCAATGATAAGTTAAAGTGCAATAAGTACTTTAGCAAACTGTATAATTGTGTGTCCCAGCCTACCCCCCCTGCTACAGCACGTGATGACGGCACAATGTCCACGAGTGGGCTCGTAGAGACACATCAATTCCTGTTTTTCACCTTTATGAGGAAAAAAAGTGACCGTGGCAGGGAGATTTTTAAATCGAAAAAGTTAACTTCATTCCTGAGTACCAGTCTAGAATGAGTCAAAATGTCTCGAAAGTTCACCAACTGTGTTTTCTTGCTGTGTATTTCAGCTTGCTGTTTTCGGCACAGACAAGACTGTAGGTGTGTGGGACAGTGAAACAGGTGAGAGGATCAAGCGTCTGAAGGGCCACACCTCCTTTGTTAACACCTGCTACCCAGCCCGCCGAGGGCCCCAACTCGTCTGCACCGGCAGTGATGACGGGACAGTCAAGGTGAGAATTCCAGCTGCCAATTAGTGTCAATAAATTGGCTTGTGTAGATATTAGATCATTTGCAATTAGATTTATTTTATCCTTGATTATTGCGTTACATTTTTGGGAGATTAACCCCAACTAACTCTTCTCAATAATAGACGATGTTTTGGAATTTGATTATCATGATTATGTTTGTCATAAATTTATCTCAAATACTTGTTGTTTGGTCTGATCAGGCTTCTGTTTATCTTTCTACATGTATTTGTCACTGTTGTAGCTGTGGGACATTCGTAAAAAGGGGGCGATCCACACTTTCCAGAACACCTACCAGGTGCTGGCCACGACGTTCAATGACACCAGTGATCAGATCCTGTCAGGAGGCATCGACAACGACATCAAGGTACTGGGCTCCAGCACAGCATACACAGAAAACCTGGGAATTACACTGAACATGATAATGTCCTGGAAAACCTTTTTCTTTTAAAATATCATGATCAGGTCTAAAAGATTCAAATTAGGTTTTAAGACCTCAATGCATATTGTTGATGCTGGCAAAATTTGGATGAGAAGTCAAAAAATCAGTATCATAATAGTGTATGGCTGTTTCTAACAATCAATTGACAATAGTAATTTAGTAATTTTACGAGACCTATCAGCAGGGCCAAATTAGGTTCTTCAGTGACTGCTAACAATAACCCCCGTCGGACTAACGTCACATACACACGTTGCCCACATGGCTACCTGTCTTAAAGTGGAAGGGTCGGCCGGTAATAATCATGTAAAAGAAGAACGGTGAAAGTTTACTTTTCTATCAAGAAGCAAAAAAGGATTAGTGTCAACATCGCAACGTCCTACGATGTGACTATCGCGCATGCGCACATCGCGATGTCAATGCTAAAACACAATATCGTTCAGCCCTAATGGGTAGTTAGGGAAAAACATACAGAACACAGCAACACAGCACCATAACAGTGTCAATGTTCTTCTGGTTTGGTTTCCTTTTATGGTTTTAAAACGAGAATTTTGAGCTCTCCGTGTGTAGAAAAGTACTGTTGGCAGCAGCTGCCGCTGACACAGTAGTGCTCATAGTTTTCGATGGGTAGTCAGTGAAGCTACAGTAGTCAGTGTTTTATGTTCGCTGCCAATGCGAACTAAATCACCTGATTAATGCAACATAATCACGTCTTCTGGCAATTTTCCCTGCAGAAAGCTGCTCACAGCCAGGCTAAAGCTAATATAGTTAACCTAAAAAACAAGAGTCATCTGTCCCAACTATGGTTCGACATGACACTAGAAATATTAATCTACTACAGAAGTTTGTGTTTGATCTAACGTCATTTATACTGATTTAATTGTTCTTGGATGCACAGAGTTTGTTGCTAGTGTGCGTGAATTTATCAAACTAACAAGCTGGCCCCGCTAGTCAACCACAATTTGGAATTTAGAGTAAGCAACATGCAGTCACTGTCATTCACATTAGCCTGGATTGTTTATTTTATGAATACAGTGGTGTCATGCTAGTCAACCAGCGTATTGCTGCCTAATTTCCTCTCCAAAACCACTTCAGAAGAGTACCGTTGGTTACAGCGCTTACTTGCTTTGGTGTTTGTAAAGCATTAAAGTTCAACAAAGAATGGTTCACATTAGAAGAGATCCTTTTTCATTTTTTTTCTTCTATGTAAATGCACTCCCCTACAAAATCACTGCAGTAGTTGAGAATGATTTATTATTTCCAAACAGAGTTATTTATGTAATCTTTTTCTTTTTTCATATAGCAATATATATTGCAGAGAAAAAAATATCGCAATGTAAGATTTTTCCAGTATCGTGCAGGCCTACTACTCATCCTCACTGAATTACAAGAATGACTGCAGATATAAAACAGTGTGATAGCTGCAGCAACAAAGAATTGCTCACACTTCTGTTAAATGTGATGAGATCAATTGATGAGATAGAATTTGAAATTTGGCAATAACGAAGTATAAAATAAGGCGCTTAAATACAGTATTTTGTTCATTTAGTTCAGATGCAGCTGATCTCATAAAATGGTCAATTCACTGCTACATCCGCCTCACTCATCTTTTATAATAATATTCAAGAATTCCATTTGTGTTATATGTCTCATTCTTTTACCTACAAACCCTTCTGCAGGCTCCTGTCTGATTTTAAAGTTGATGTTTTTAGTGTGCTCATGTGCTGTAAGTAGTTTTTATTTATTTTTTTTTCTTCTTCTTTCCTCTAGGCTCGAACCACAATCATGACAACTGGTTCTACTCGTTGCTCGTCACATTTTGGTCTATATAGTGTATGTCCTGTTGTATAAACCCTGCTAACAGCTGTATTTTGTGTTGTGCAGGTGTGGGACCTGAGGCAGAACAAACTGATCTACAATATGCGGCCATGGGGACTCAGTAACTGGACTCAGCCTGAGCTCTGAGGGATCATACCTTCTCTCAAACTCCATGGACAACACAGGTGGAAAGTTTGTGTATATTTAGAGTATAAGAACAGCCTTTTTATCAACTCTTAACACTGAATGTTCTATGGCTGAATCCTTGATTTGTCTTTGTGTAGTGCGTATTTGGGATGTTCGACCATTTGCACCAAAGGAGAGATGTGTGAAGATTTTCCAGGGCAACGTTCACAACTTTGAAAAGGTAACATAAATAATTATCTGACCCAGTATGTAGTCTACATGAATTAACAGCACTGATACTTCTTTCCATTGTTGATACTGTAACGCAGCCAAAGCTAAATACCACACGCGAACATTCAAATTCCAGACAAAAGCCCCCATTTGTAACAATGCTTAAGCAGATCTAGGCTCATTGAACAACAAAACACAGCTTCTAAAGGCTAACCTAGCCTGCAAAATTAATTGTATTGTCTCCTCTCCTGCATATGTGCCTTTTTAACGTGCGAGTGAGACCTAAGGTGGCCTAGATGAGTGTATATCTTTAAAACTTCTAGAGGGATTAAAAGGTGAAGCCAATGCTGGGTATGACACCCGAGTTCCATTCGTTCCATTTACAAGTTGGATTAGCTCTAGCCAGTCAGCCATTGTAAGCAATGCCAGTTTATAAGAACACATTACACTGTTTTTGTGCATACAAACGGTGTAACAACATTGTCCACTGATAGAATATGGGCAGCGCTTCGTGTACTACTGATTTAGTGAGACACAAAAAACTAGTGCTGCTAACTGTATGTTACTACAGCTTTCACAACTGTTGATGCACGAAGCAGCCATGTTTGGATTTTTCGCACGGGTTACACGGTGGTTGCCCAAGTTCCGAGTTTGGAAATCTGAGGTCAGGTGTCGTGTTTCCGACTTTGACCTCAGAAAATCCGAGTTTCGACTACAAATGGATAGCAGTATAAATCAGCATCACACAAACCCACCCCCTCCTGTGACATGTTAATCTGACCCTGTCAATCAGCTAACCACTCCCACTTCTCTAAAGACACCAGACTGATATAACAATACCATCCAGGGTGAAGGATTATACTTATCTGTATAATCATTTTTATCACCCAGCAGAGTTTGCCACTGTCATTTTCAAAGATTTTCTATTCTGAAAAAGGCATCAAAGCATGTGCATATGTGACTAACAGCTGCAGTCCCGCTGGCAGTGTTTACGCCTGTTGTCGACCACGGTTGCACGACATCTCCTTTTATCTTCACCCTTCCTCACCCATCACACTGCTGTCCTTTCTAATAGGGCTGCACGATATGAGGGAAATGTGCAATATGTTACTTGCAATAAATAAACAGCTAGTGTAATCAGTTCTGCACTTCTGCTGCTTTCAGTATTCTGCTAAAATACATAAAATGCCTGTTGAATTTAAAATAAGTAAAAGGAAATGCATTCTTTTATTGAACAAATTGAACATGGAATTAAATATAAAAGACACCACTAAAAACAATAAAGTGCAGTTTTCTACAGATATTTTCTTTCAAATAACACAATAAATCTCTGTCTTACCAGATATGTATATTGGGCCAGTTAATATTGCAATGCAGATTGAAAAAAATAAAACAATATATTGTTCAGCCCTGCTTTCTAATAAAGAAAAGTTGATCTTTAATGTAACAGCAGCTCACATGTAGAATGCTTGTGTCATCTTGCTAATCCAGTTTCCGACATCTGTATTTCAGAATTTGCTGCGGTGCTCCTGGTCTACTGACGGCAGTAAGATAGCAGCCGGCTCAGCTGACAGGTGAGAGTCAACAAAACAAACATGCACACCTCGTTCACATGCTTGTGCACGCACATACTGTATGCTAAAAGTTTATCTAGTTTGGGGGGTATTCATTTTGTTACTGTGATTATAAAAATAGTTTCATATTTCAGCTTTTTTTCTTTTTTTGAGAGAAGAGGCACAGTCCTTGACTAAAGTCACACTTACATTTTTTTGTAACATTATGTTGTCTTATACGGCTTTTCTCTCCTTTTTTAACAAAAAAAGGGTTAAGAAAAGAACAACACAAGGATAAACAAATATTTAATTAAATTGTGTGTATACAAAAAATATAGATTGTTACTGATTTAAAAAGAAAGAAATTAACTCTTTAATAAGACATATTGTACCAACATATGAACAACTATTAGCAAGCTAGCTGTAATATTCTCTGTGCAATTGACCTTCTTCAACTTCTCTTAATCCACCAACAACATAACAGCATAACTTAATATAAATACACAGCACAAAATGTATTGTAACAAAAATATCATCATCATCATCATTCAGTCTCATATGTCTCAGCTCTCTCACACCAGGAGTCATTCTGTTTTGTGTTTTATAGATTTGTGTATATCTGGGACACCACATCACGTAGAATCTTGTACAAGCTGCCGGGCCATGCCGGCTCAGTCAACGAAGTGGCATTTCATCCAGAGGAGCCTATAGGTGAGTCAAACTACTGTTTTAGTCTCAGGATACATGCTGTATGAATGGAATAGATATAGTTATGCAGTAATCTTGAGCAGAGAGCCAGGTGATCTGGAGGGACAATCATGTTAATATTCATGTGATTTTGCCAGAATGTGCTCGTCGCCCAACCCTCTTGTGTTCATTTGACATTTTGGGTTAGTTCGCCCCTTATAGAGACAAGACATACTTACTGACATTTACATACCATGTTATGTGTTCCTTTCTTATGCTTTGCAACAACTATTACTTTTGTTAAATAAATGACTTTGTTTAATTATTTAAAGGTGTTATATTTGTCATGGCCCAAAAGCCCTGTTATGACACTTAATAAGAAGTTGATTATTTTTCTCTTTGTCTCTTCACACAGTGCTGTCTGGCTCCAGTGATAAAAGGCTCTACATGGGAGAAATTCAGTAGGGTGTTTTCTAACTTGGATATGAGTTTGTGTGTGTGTGTGTATGTGTCCTGCAAGCGAGTGTCCTGCCTTAGAAGTGGATGGGTGGTGTTCGACAGAAGGTTAGGAGTCTCTGTAATTTCATATGCTTCAGCCTTTCGCAGAACAACCTCAGGATGTGTTTGAAGTTTATCAGTCACAATGATCTCCACAATGACTTGTTTTTTATTCTGATTTGTTTCTTTTTAATAAACTTGAGTATTCTGTTAAAAAAAGTCTGAGATTATTTTGTCATTGTGATGCCTTCCTGTGTTTATAGTAGTTTTATATGCAACATGCTGCTGGTTTGATCTACCAGATATGAATGCAAATTGTTGAACAATGTGATCTGTTTATGCACAGATAAAACAAGTTATTTTTATAATTCTTCCACTACTACTTTAACCTGTTCCCTTTATGAATACAAAAGTATCTATCTATAGAGTCACTGGCATGTGACTGCAGCCATTTTTTTTCTCCAGTCTTATTTCACAATGAACATGGGTTTTCTTAGCGAAGTATGGCTTTTTGCTTATGGGTCACTTCATCTATTACAATGAAATATTTTGGGGCTTTGCTCTGTAGTAAAACAAGGCAAGTTTTTTTATTTATATTTTTTTTAGTACCTTTCAAATAGACAATATCAAAGTGTTTTTTATAAGGTGGAGAAATGCATTAGAACAACATTTAAAAACAGCAAAAAAAAAATGAGATTAATACAGGAATACAAAATGTAATAGATTAGCAGTTATAGTACAGTCACATAGTAAGGTCCATTGGGGAAAATACTGAAGGGTATTTGGGGTAAATAGTTACATGTAACAGTGTTAAGTAATTTAATTACCAAATAAAGGTAACTAATCCGTTACAGTTACTGGGAAAATGTGTAAATAAATTACAGTTATCTGTGAAAATGTTCATGATTACATTAGGGGTTACATCTGAATAAATTCTGTAAAAAGCTATTGGCTATGTTGAATAATATTAATTGTGTTGCTTTGCTTTGCATGTTATTCATGTTGCTCAATGTCTTGTGCCATTTCCAACAACAGCCGTCCTCGAAAATGTCAATATCTAACCACCGGAAACATCTGCAGGTACACTACTGGTCAAAAGTTTGGGGTCACTTAGACATTTCCTTTGCACTCCCATTATAGACAGAATACCAGGTCAGATCAGTTGCATTGCTTTTTCAACCAGGGCAGCAGTTTTCAGATTATGTGCTTCATGTGCAAAAGGGATCTTCAGTGTTTTCTCAGTTAGTTTTTTTAAATGTCAGATTAGTGAACAGAATGAGCCTTTGGAACACTGGATGAATGGTTGCTGATAATGAGCAATATAGATATTGCATTAAAGATCAGCCCCCCACTCAGATCAGCTGGTATTCTGTCTATAAGGGAGTAGAATGGGAATTTGTAAGTGACCCCAAACTTTTGACCGGTAGTGTAAGCAGCCTAGTTAACTTACAGTACCAACTGCAAGCAGTCCTATTCAATAAAGTGGGGAAGACATGTCTTCAGGGTGCACACCAGGCTTATAGGCTATTAGCGACGTATTTTAGCACCATGTTTTGCTTGGTGCATTCAACAGAGGTACTGGAGTCTGACTTTGTGGTGGCTGTTCTTCCAAATTAAATTATTAAATTCAATTCTTAATTCATGTAATGAAGGATTTTAAAAGGGGTTTGACTGTAGTCAATGTTGATTGCTGTTGTAAGGTACAGTTAAACATTTGAAAATGGTCATTAGTTGAAAACATTCATTAAAAACCTCAAAAAATCCTCAAAATTAGTTAAATTAGATAAATTACTTTAATAACGTAATTTATATTGATACACTACTACATAGTAACTTCCAAAGTAACCTTCAAAACTCTGCTTAAATGTGCACTATTAACTAGATGGTTTGGTTTTTCATTGATTGTTATGGTCTTGCGATCTGTCTTTTCCTCATGTTTAATTTGTTTCGAAGCTAACTTTGTTACACCGTCGCACTGCTCATGCCATGGTCCCTGAGATTAAACGAGGATGTTAATTGTGTTTCTTCTTCTCTGAATAACTACCGGCTGAGGAGACGAGCAGCAGGAGTGGACCACGGGCCAGTTGCTCTCTCCTCCCCGGCCTGTGTCAACACTGAGATGGTAGTGGGGAGGTGATTACAGACTATTTTTTTAGGGTGTCGGAACCTTCCTCCACCACCGCGAGCCCCCGTTTCTTTTGTACTCCTTTTTGAACGCCTCGCGGGCTGCTGCTCGGCCACGCGCACGCACGCGGGTCTGCAGAATACATGCAGCTCCTCCTCGAGGGGGTCGCGGTGACTGTGAGAGCCCCCACCCCATCGTCTCTGGCTCTCTCTTCCCCCGGCTCCGCCTGCGCCCGCCCCGGCACGGCACGGATTGTTGACAAAAGACGCTGCGAGACGGAGCGACGGAACCCGGAGCCCGGGACTGGTGAGCAGATCCGCCCGTTAACTTAACTTATTTCCCTAAACAGTTGGAAGAAGAAGCTCGGGACGGGGATAGGGGGCACGAGGACTCTTCCGTTCCTAGAAACCCGTGAGTCAGAGCTGGCTGCTTTGTGTCCGTAGCGGATTGCATGTAGCCAAACGTTAGCCGTAGTAACACTGCGGGGTCGCCCCCCTCCTCCCCGTGTGATTCGGTATCATATGATGCTAATTTCCATCTATAGCCTGGGGCAGATTATGACAGCTTTCCGTCTCTCTTTGTGTCTTTGTGTGTCCCCTCTCCGAAAGGTGTGGCCGAGGTGATTCGGTTGTTGGCGGTGGTCGGACCGCAGCAGGCCGGTGTGAAGTCGACGCCCCCCCCCCACCACCACCACCCACCCTCTCCTTGCGATTGGTATTTACCGACAAAACCAGCGGCCAAGATGGATCACTCGCTGTGAGTGGAAGGGCCAGACCAGCGTTACGGGAGGCGGCGGCGGCCTTGAGCAGGTCTATTTTACCGGGAATGGTTTAAGCTGAGACGGCCAGGCAGTCTGGATCTGACCGGGGACCCGTCATTCCCCCGGAGCCTCCGCAGCTCCAAGCTGCGTCCTGAGCCCTCCAAGATGGGGAAGTGCGACGGAAGGTGCACGCTGCTGGTGATATGTTCACTGCAGTTGGTGAGTGTGTGTGTGTGTGTGTGTGTGTGTGTGTGTGTGTGTGTGCGTGTGTGCGCACGGTCAATGCTGCATCTTCTCACTCATCATGATGATAGAATGGTTAGAGCAGCGTGCTACAGACAAACACACACACACACATTGTAATCAATTTGTGTCCAGTCTATCTGTACAGACAAAAAGCTTTGAGCTGCAGCTGCTGGGGTGCCTGCCACATTACAGGCTAGGGTGTGTGTGTGTGTCTTTGAAGCAGTGGGAGCAGGGCAGGGGGTATGCTTTGGTGTCAGGGTGGCCTCTATGCCTGTGTCAGAGGGGTGATTGCCCCTTTCTGGCAAAACCATGTGAATGTTAAGCACAAGAGGGACAAGGAGGCCCTGTTCACCATCTGGTCTCCATTCTTGAGTTAAAGTTAGCTGTTCCTTGTACCTACAAATAGCTTGAGACTAGCCCTCTAAAATCTAATAAGTGTGTAATATGAGACAGTATCAGCTATTCCTGTAGTAAGAATGATGCAGGCACAGAACACAGCTGTGTGAGGGCTAGTTATCACGGCTATTGTTTGCAAGGCTGATGAGCTGTTGTGTGGCAGGGGGATTTGGCCCATAGATTCTCATTAGTTTGGGGAGCTTTTGGGGGTGCTCCTCTTTTACAGTCACTGGACTGGCTGGTGCTCGAGGCAGTTACCATGGAAACAACTGCGGCAGACCTGTCTGTGTGTGTGAAAACTAGCTCACAATGTGTGTTGTGTTTCTATGTGTGTCATATTTGCATATGTCCTCGGTTTTGTGTTCTTGCGTGCATGTGTTTTTTTTCTCTAAGGTCTATGTAAGTGTGAGTGTATGTATATATGACATATGTATATATGACCCCTCCCCCTATCCCCTAGGTGGCAGCCCTTCAGAGGCAGGTGTTTGATTTTCTGGGCTACCAATGGGCTCCCATCCTGGCCAACTTCCTGCACATTATGGCCGTCATCCTGGGCATGTTTGGCACCGTGCAGTTTCGCTTCAGATACCTTATCTTTGTCAGTATATCCCTCCTTCTGATGATGCAGAGCTCCTATTTACTTTTTATTGGTAAAGCATGAGTGTGCAGTTACACTCTTTGAGAAACTGATCTCTGCATTTGTTTGGCAGTATGCAGTATGGCTGGTTCTTTGGGTGGGTTGGAACTCGTTCATTATCTGTTTCTACCTGGAGGTTGGAAACCTGTCTCAGGTAAGTGCTCGAAAATCACTTAGTTGAGTTACATTATTGTAATTAATTAAGTGTTTAAGTCACTGGTTTCTCAAACTTTGGTCTGTTTGCAACTTCGTTACAGTCTGCATGTTTCTGTATGCCGTTACCAGTTTTCTTGAATAGTGATTATTCCTCCTCCAATTGTTTTATTTGAACACTTTATATAGAATTATCCAGCAATTTATTAGAAAAAGCAACAATTTGATAGGATTAACCCTAATTCTGTGTCACAGGAATATGTTTTTGCTTCCCATCTTTCATTGCGACCCATGATATTTACCTAGTTAACCCTTAGTGGGGCCCCAACCCCCGAGTTAGGACCCCTGATGTAAATCAGGTACCATGCTAAAATGTCAAATATTCTCTGGTTCCAGCTTCTCAAATCTATGGAATGGTTCTCTATTTTATGAATGGTATTTTGTAAATTGTGCACAGGGAAATTGCAATGGACATTTCTCACAATTGTCTGACATTTTGTAGACTAATCAGTTAAGCAAAAAACATAATCGACTGAGGAATCAACAATGGGAATAATCGTTAGCTGTGTATGTATTCAGGACAGGGACTTTCTCATGACGTTCAACACATCCCTTCATCGTTCGTGGTGGATGGAGCATGGTCCTGGTTGCTTGGTAACTCCAGTGATAGACTCTCGCATGGCCCCTGACGACCACCATGTCATCACTGTCTCCGGGTGTCTCCTTGACTACCAGTACATAGAAGTGTTGAGTTCGGCCATTCAGATCCTATTGGCTGTACGTATCTAACACACAAATTATCATACACTGCGTTTCTTTTACTTTCATAAACACACAACAAAAATGTTCTAAACATTGTTAAAAGCGTTTTGGTTTGCTGACCCTCAGCATTGTACAACAACACTCACCTAATTTCTGGCTATCTCTCCTTTAACAGCTCTTCGGCTTTGTATACGCCTGCTATGAGAGCAAAGTCTTCCAGGATGACGAGGACAGCTGTGAGTTCTTTTGTCTTCTCCTAAAAGCTTGTTGATCCTCTTCCAGCACCTTGCTCAGCTGATCAGGTTTACTTGTCATACTGTCGAGAGTGCTTTTGTGTTAGTGATCCATAGCGTTGGATGCGAGTGCTTTTTTTGCTCATTGTTTTCTCCTGCCTGAGTCATGCTGTGCAATATCACCGCAGAGGATTCCCTCTGGGTGATCTGAGCGCTCTGTCTGTGGGTAGTATTAGAGATGTCTGCAGGAAGATTCCCACTTTCAACACTGTCTGTCTGCTGGCTGGTGCTTGCCTGTGGGATTGGGTGTGCCATCTGTGTGTCTAAATGTCCTCCTCTTGTGGCTCTCGTGAGTGTTTCACTCTCACTCAACAGGGGAAATTAAGTCCTGTACTTAAAATATGACATCGTAAGCTTGATATCCTGTAAAAGGAAGTTATGTATATGATGTCTCAGCAGCACGCTATGTCATAATTATATGTATGTTATAACAAAGTGGTGGTGATTTTATATGCCGACCGACACTGGATTTTTGAGGCTGATGCCGATATTATTATAATATATTTGAGAGTTTGAAAAAATTCAGTAAAGATGTATTAACTTTCTTAACATAAATCCACAACATAAACATACATTTTGGACAAGCACCCATTGAATTTGTTGCTATAATTAATTGTGACCAACATATGTACTAAGTGGGATTAATAAAAAATAAACTTTTTGGCGGACAAACTATGGACCATAATACTGTTTTTGAATTAACTCAAACATATCTTTCACATTTCTGTTCTGCACTGTATTGGCCATTATATATACACTTGATGCCAATACATCTGCAATAAACTAATAACGACCAATATTTCAAAGAAAGAAAGAAAGAATTGCAATACAACATTACAGGAGTATTTTTATTAAAAAATGTCAGATCTTGCATCCGGAGAAAACAAATTCCTAACTTGTGGTCAATATCGCCACTGATGCAGAAAATCAGAGACTATTTTCTTTTTCAGCTGGCGCAACAGGTTTGTTTCTCTGAATCGATTCAGAAAGACTAGAGCAATGTATCAGTGACATAGAAGCAGTGAGAAAGATGATGATGTATCAGTGCATCTCTGCAGATTCTGATGTCACAGTGGGTTTACAGTGGTATAAAGGTATACTGAGAACATTATGATACCTGAATAGATTTATATGTCAAAACAGAATCTGATCTTGAAATGCAACGCATGGTACAAAAAATACAGATTTAAGGGAAAGTGGAATTATGTCATCCCTTCTCTTTTATCTCTACTTTTGAAGTTGATTTCATCGGTGGCTTTGACTCATATGGCTACCAGCCTCCTCAGAAGTCTTCACATCTGCAACTGCAGCCTCTTTACACGTGAGTGACAATTATAACATTGTTCTCCTTCTTTTTGATCCTTTTGTTGAACTTTTGTCCTTTAAGGGGTACTCCACGACTCTTGCACTTCTTGAAAAGTTGGGGCCCTCACAAATAAAAGTAAATGTAGGCCAAAACATTTGGCCATTTGGCCCTATTGTGGATCAGGTTTCAAATGCCTATCTTTTATTTCCCACAATGCCTCCTGAATGCCCACTTCTTTAAAAAACCCACACATACGTTTTTAATGCATGTGTCTTGTTAAAAATCCTCAAGCCCAAGCCCAAATAACCCTAATGACATTATTGGGGTTATTTTTTTTCAAAGATTGGAAAGCTCCCTCCAGAGCCACAGAAGGCATATTTTCCTTATGAGGAGTAAATCAAAATCCATGTGTAAAATCAGTAGAGGGCTCCTTTCATGCAATAATATCAAATCACAGTATACTGTAACATTGATGTCTGACAGTGTGAATTTCCCTGATCTCATCCTCTTCGCATCCCAGGGCTGGTTAACCGTTGGTAGCGCCCCCTTCAGGCCAAACCCTGGCAGTGTCACTGTGGATGGAAAGCGGCGTTTGCCTCAATTACACCCACTCTGTGTCACAGTTTACCGGAGGAATGGACTTACCCCACCCAGATGGAGAGACGTGTGTGCATGTGTGCTTGAGTCTGAGAAAGAGAATTACAATCCTGAATAGAATGTACAGAGCTCAGGGAAGAACCAGCATGCCAGGTGGTGTGATAAGAAGAAGGAGGAGACAGGGAGGAGAGAGACAGAGAACAAGAGCTGGGGACACCTCTGTCAAATCACAGAAGACACACTTCACTTAACTGCCAGCTCTCAACACTCCTGTGTGTGTGCGTGTGTGCTTGCGTGTGTGTGCGTGTGTGTGCGTGTGTGTGCGTGTGTGTGTGTGTGTTTTTAAAGAATGTTTTGGGCATTTTTGGCCTTTATTTTTGACAGGACAGATGAAGAAATGAAAGAGGAGAGAGGGGGGAATGACATACAGCAAAGGCAAAACTCCACAGGACTAGCTGGTGCTTTGTGGTTGCACCATGGACTCTACCAATCGGTGTCCCTTCCCTGTGAATTATTATTTTTTTGGGTGCTTGTGTGTGTGTGTGTGTGTGGGGGGGGTAACATTAAAAAAAGAGGCACGACTTGTACCTGTTGTCATTTTAGAATGTGGTAATGTCAAACTAGAGCAGTCTTATGATTCCCAAAGCCATCTTCCCTTCCTCCCATGCCATTAAAACCACTGTTGACATTCAAGCTTTATACATTACTGACCCAACTTGCTGAGGTAGTAAAACAGAGCTGGTGGAGCGGAAAGGATAAACTGCTTAAAGGATCAGACTGGCAATAATTTCTACATTATGTTATTAAACAAAACCAACAAATGCGTTCATCCGTCTCTCAAAACAGCTTGCATCTCTCAGACCATTAGTTCCTGGAGGTGTAAATTGTTTAAAAAAGAGTCATGGAAATAACACTTTCATTTTAAAATAAGTAAAACTTTTGGACAACAATGGATTTCACAGGGGAATGAGGTATAGTATATCAGGCTTTGGCTACACAGACAATAATTGTTAGTAGAATCAATTTATTGTTGGTGTTTGTCTTTTCATGTGATTTGTTGACAATAAAAAATATATAATATCACCAGACAAAAAATTTAAAGTTCTGAGTTACCTCAAAAATCAAGTCAAATGTTCATTGTCACAATATTTTGTTTTCTGGAAAATGAATTCAGCCCAACTGTATGTTATATGGTTGAATAGGGATGCAGATGGATTTGGAATCATCCATTAGTGTCTATGGGGGAGGGGGCGGGGTACTGTGCATGTAAATAACCAGTGAATGATTGTTGGTTCCATTTAGCAAAGCAGGGTTGCATTAGGGGGTGGGTAGGGCTTGGGGAAGATGGGTACACATCAAAGTTTTTCTTCATACCTGTTTTCTCTTGCTATCTCTTTTGGGATATCCTCATTCTGCTCTCTTCTGACCCATCTGCAGCTAATTCTCTCCATCATCTTTCTCAATAACTACATTCACCTCTGCAGCTCATTCGCTGGTTTCCACCGGATGCATGGTGACATAGGAGACCTAAGAGAAACGTAATGTCACAATGTAAATGGAGTCATGGAGAGGGAAGAAGGGAAATAGGTATGAGGTGAAGACCTTATTGGGTGTAAGGAGAAGTTTGAAAATAATAAAAATACACTTTCTACATTAAATATGACTTCCATTGTCATTTGTAGACACATTTGTCTCACTGAGTGTGGCTAAAGGTTCAATAAAATGAGTGATTTAATTCCTAATATTGATTACATTATAGTAATATGTGGATTATTGGGCTATATTAGTATGGAAGATTATACAAAACAATGCACTCTGGTGAGCTGATATTGTACGATGAGGATTTGATTTGACAAAATAATGTAATGCAAGACAGCCCAACATTACAAAATAACACTAGTATTCATAAAGGCACCTTTTTTATGCATGCAGTGCTACATAGAAAGAGATACAGTATACTAGTCTGTCTCACCTTTTATGATAAGTACAAAATTAATAGGCTATATGACTGTGACTTATGGGTATACGCTTTAGGCTATTTAATCCAGTATGACTGGGCCGCACAAGAATGTTCAGCAACCTATCCTTAAAATGTCCATATAATTTCCATAGATTTCCTTACAGGGCTGCAATAATCTAGTAGCATTACGTCACCCTCACACCGGTTTGAGACAGTGTTTACTCCAGTCTGCAGCCTCAGGGTCGCCACTGTCACCTTACCAAAAAGATAACAGGGAATTTACTATTTTTGTTATTTGGGCCACACGCTCCCCTTTTTACACCATCCACTTACATTCCGGAGATGTAACGGAGCGCCCAGCAGCTGGAGCTGCACACTCGCTGTCCGTGTGGCGCAGCACGTTGCCATGGCTGCCAAGCACCCCGTTACCGTAGAGACCGGTGCTCATTGTGTACAATCAACCCCCAAGGAAATCACTCAATATCCCCGTATACTAGCCTACATTTTTACAGTGTTTCTACTGTAAGTATCAGTAACGTCCTATGGTGAAATATATATACACTTTTTTAACTAAATATTGTAGCCTAGTTTTTTTAGAGTTTATTTTAGTGACTTCCTCCGTCCCAAAAAGGCTCCAAGCTTGCACAAAAGGCTGATTTTATTCCATTGACACATACAGTGAATAAGGTAAAAACATATATATGTATATATATGTATATATATATATATATATATATATATATATATATATATATATATATAAAATCACAATACGAGTAGACTGTAAACACATAACAAAGGGACCAGTCCGATATGACCCTCCCTCCCCTCCCGGTTGGCGCAATGAACCGCACGCTCTCTCGCATCCCTTCCCGTCATGCAGCGCTCTTGCCTGCTCCTCCGTCGACTCAAGCCGCCATGTTGTCGGAGTGAAAGCCTGGGGTGTCAGAGAGAAACTGGGGCCGAAATCCGCGTCCATCCACCCTCTCCGCCGGTGAGTATCACCTCTTCCCCAGTCGGTGTAGCAGGGGACATTGCTCATTCACGCATGGGTGCGGGTATTGTTGCTATGGTGGCTCTGAGAGGGGGTAAACAGGAGTATTTCGTGTAGCAGAAGAGGCTCCTCTTTTTGCTGCCTGCCTCCTTCCTCCCGTTGTGTGGGTCTTCCGCTCCAGACAGCTCTCGGGCCTTTGTTAGCATCCGCGTCACGGGGATATGTGGGGCTGCAGACTCGGCTGACAGGTAGGGACCCCCGGGTGTCTATTAATGACAATGTGATTATGCTAGGGCGCCACTGCCGCTGTTAAAAACGTTGTATGGAGCCCGTGTTTGCCCACCGGTTCGCCAGGGCTGAGTTTGTGTCGGGAGGCCGTGTTATTGTTGGTAGACATGGGCATTGAACCCTCCACAACCGATCTGTCGTGTGTGGACGCAGATGCATGAAAATGAAACCCCCGGTAATCGCGACGACCTCTTCCACGGAGCTTCTACATATCCTTTCGTTTTGATGTGTCATGTCTGTTAAGCGGGACATATTTGGTCTATGTTGAGACACAACATTATCTTCTGCTAGCTGCATGTTCCCTGCTTGTTTTGTCACACCCCTGTATGTGCCCGGTATGCGGTGGATTGATCCCCGGTATTGAATAATGATTAACCTAGTTAGATCGTGGAACACAATGCATGTTTCAGTGTGCTGAGTTAAACTTATGCGTTTCACTTGTGGGGAATGGTCACAGGCAGTGTTGTGGATTTCCGGGTGTTTCTCTACCTAATCTTGAGCTGTAGCAGAGGAAGCTCTAACATTTCCTTGTTGCTCAATGAAGAGTGGAGAAGGAAATCAAACCGAACGCGTACCGTAGCTACATGATCGATCACTTGGCTAGCTGGTTTGTTTTTATCTTTAAGAACCATTCAGCCGGTCAGCTACTGTTATTTTGTCTTTATGGAGGTGGTGTTGCACAGTGGTTTCAGCAGAGCTGGGAGTAAACTGCATGCATTTGTAAATTCACAATATCAGTCAGACTCTGGCAAACTGTATATGGCTCAGTGTAAAAAGAACTGCTTGTAATTCCCTAATGGCCTGTAGGGACAATAATGTGAAACAAATTTTAACAGAGATAAGAGCTGGTTGGATCAGAGGTTGTAAAATAAAAAGTATATCCCTCTGACTGATGACAACTGACTGAGGTTGTGTTGCCCAATATTGGCCACGGCCACCAAACAGTGTGGTCCATGTGCGTTTCATATTTTCTTAGTTTATCATTGCTCATATAATGAAAATCCGCCCACCACCCTTTACCTGGGTTACATGACAGAGGGAGCCCATCTGACGTCTGTTTCTTGGCAAATAAAGTCAGTAACCTTCCTTGTGCAAACATGCTTATATAATTAAAATAGTTCCCATTTACACAATACGTGTAGATGCAAGATTAGGTACACTTAGCTTAATGTACAGTTAATAACTATATAACATTTTGGAGGATGAAGTTTGTGGTGCTGTTGAACTTTGTGTTGTATTTTTTATTTTTTATGAGACACCTCTTAGTAAAATGCAACACACTAACAGCAACACAAACTGCAGCCTCCACTTATCACATAATTCATTTTATCTATATATTGCTTTTCAAAGTACTCAAAGACACTTTACAATAAAACCAGTACATTAAGTACATTAAAAACAAGCAAGTTGAATGAAACCTCTAAAAAAGTTTCAATAAAACTGAATATTATAATCTTCATTAAAAGTATGGTTAATGGCGGGACTGACACTGCATTTCTCTTAGCTGTGTGTCTTAACAAACTGGCAACTGAGTACGTACTGCTTATTTTTTTAAAGATTATTTTTGGGCTTTTCCACCTTTTAATGGACAGGACAGCTAGGTGAGAAAGGGGAGAGAGAGAGACAGAGAGAGAGGGGCGGAAGACATGCAGGAAATTGTCACAGGTCGGACTCGAACCCTGGACCTCTGCATATAAGCACATGTGCGCATGCTCTACCCACTGAGCCACCCCGGCCACCTTAGTATGTACTCTTGCAGTTGTATGACATATCAGCTGTTAATAGTGTGCACTTATCCTATGAGCAGTTATCTGCAACTATGTCCCACCTAAAGCAATGTTTTCACAGGATTTCACAACAATCACATTGCTGTTAATAGAACACCTTAAACCAGAGAAGGGTAACGACATTGTGACAGATATGCTGGATAAAGCAGATCACTGGGATAAGATGTCTAAATAGTATTTGGGTGTGCTTTACATAGAAACCTTTATGAGATCCCTGTTTGGGAATCTTTAATCTCTATGTTCCAGAGTTAGACCAGGTGTTTTTCTTCCAACCACAAACAGCAATACAGTAAAGTTTACAGTATACCATACTGACTACAGGTAGGCACGTTGGCAGTTAAATCACCTGCCTTCTGGGCTGGCTTTGAAAGTGATTCTCTGGTTAGTATCTCTAGCTGTTGATCCCAGCTCGCTTGTTCTGATTATTGTCAATTAACTTTAATAGTAGGTTTTTACTTTGCCTCAATAATCTTAGACCTACTGTATGATTGTCTCTTATGATGTACTCTGGATTAAACTGATTAAACTATTTACATTAAATTTGATTATTTCATTAGTTCTGTGCTGCAGAATGATATGCTGATATCAGTTATTTTTAACTTAGACCAATTTCAACAAAAGAGGGACTGTTAGTATCGTGAGCTGCTATAGGGTTTTTCTGGGCTAAAAATGTTTGTTCTTCTAATGCAGTTGTGGATACATTATTTTGCACTGTGCTCTATGTAATACATTCATTAAGTAAACATTCACTACCTAAAACTAATGCAATCTAAAACACCATTACTGCAAAAAAATCTACATTTATTAATGTTATCAATTTTTGAGAGGTGTTGATTCAACCTTTTCTAGTTATTTTTGAAGTGGTAGTTTGTGGTGTTTTTAATATTTAGTCTACCCTTACTGATGAAATCCATTTTAATCTTCATAAAGGTAGTTTTTATTGCAGTGCTTTAGTTTTAGCAAGGTGTACCAAATAAAGTGACAGCTAAGTGTAGTTTGCCATGAAAACCAGTTCATCTTACAATATTGTTATATTAGATATTTTTGTTGTACGTTTTAGTTTTTTTGAATCTATATTGAGATGACAGTGCTTACTTATTTCATTATAAAGGAATGATGCATCTAGGGATTTATAGGCCAGTAACACTAACTCTGAACTTAGACCATTAAACCATTTTGGTTTTAAATGAACCAAATGAAAATGAAACCATTTGTTTTACTACACATTTTGTCTTCAACTACAGGTTTTTATGAAGTAGGGTTGTAGCGCATGGGTCATAGCTTGTGTTTGTTAGTACAGTACATGCTGGCACAAGGACAGAAAAAAATTTTCTTGGTGCATGTGTTATTGCAGGATATAGTTACAAAAAATTAGTCTGATTTACTACATCACTGACTGAGGATTAATGTTGTTACAGCAGGTTTGGATGCTAGGAACTAGACTCTCTTGTCAGTTTATTAGTTACACCTAAACCTGTGCAAAATACATGCAGTCAATTAAGACAGGGAAATATATTATTATATATCATTGCTATAGGAGACGAGATTGTCCTAAATTTTGGATATTGTGATATGACAAGCGTTGTCTTTTCCTGGTTTTACCGGCTGCATTACAGTAAAGCGAGCCAATCTCTTGTCTAAACACTTCTCATATGTCTTGGGACTCAAACTGTGAAGAAATGAACATAACTTCTGAATTTTTTTCAAAAAAGTTCAGATACTTTTGCCCTAATGCCATTAACTTATGCCAGTAATCCAAATAATGATATCATATTTATTGATATTACACACAGCAATGCTACACAAGCATTTGTGTGTCTATAACAGAGATTTCAGACTCCTATATATTTAGAGTCATCCAGTGCTAAAAATATAATGAACATTATAACTCATAAAGGACAAACTATTTGCATTTTTTTTCAAAAAAGGCCCAAATATATGCCAAATCTAAAAACAGTGATGTAATTTTTCTCTGTAGAACGGTAATAGACAATCTTTGGACTAGTCTTAGAACGAGCCTGACTTGTTAGGGATGTCTTTTCCCAATGAACGATCTTTGTTCTCCCTCGGATGCCCATATAAGGCATAATGTATGACGGACCTGCATTCCATTGGTTGAAAAGCATCAACAAATTCTCGCAAAGCATCATGGGAGATTTAAGCTGCAGCTAGCGACAGAAATGACAGAAAAATTGATAAATGGATTAATTCATTGCTCAACAACCCCGAAAAAGGCACAAGTTCCAGGCTGGATAGAAAAACTCCTGTAAAGGCTAGAAAGACACACTGTGACTGCTAACTTGTTAGCTCTTAGGAGACAAAATTGGTAAGTCCCTGTCTCTTATGGCTATTAAATGATTGAAATATGAATTAGAGCTTTATCGTGGACAATAGGATCGGTCTCAGAGGTTTAATATAAAAACTGCACACAGGTCTCCACCCATCATTCTATGTTAACTGGTCAGAACCTATCAAACATTTTGTTTGTTCAATGTATTCACCCAGTATGCCATTGTTTACATGTGACAGATGTATTTCTTTCTGGACAGGCTGTGGTGGAATGAGCAGTGTGTGTGTGTTGAAGAGGAAAGCAGTGCTCTGGCAGGATTCATTCAGCCCCCACCATAGAACTACATCTCCCAGCATGCCTGTGGTGCTGAGCAGCGGAGGACATGCCCCTCCAACTGGGCAGACCCCTCAGGCCACACCCCCCAGCCAGCAGGTAAAACCCACTACCTTGACACCTTTACATATTTCAACATTTTTTAAATTCATGGACAAACATCTATTAGGATCAACTCATCGCAATCCAGTCGTTGCTGCTGTTAGTACTTTAGCCATTTATGTGCCATTTTATAATGCAACCCATCACGCAAACCCTACATTTATTAATTTGCATGGATGACTGGCTGCCTCTGGGTTCAGAGAGGAGGCAGAAATGCTCCAAAGTGTTGCCCGCCAGACAGCTCTACGGCGGTTAGAAAGAAGCAGAATTGCTTGTCTGCGCGGAGAAATGTGCTTCCGATGTGAACAGTCAGGCTACCGCTCACCTGAGAATTGACTTGTCGCGGCGCTTTACGAAATTTCTGCCTCCTCCGGTACAGGGTATCTGCAGGGTCTTAAGTCTTAGATTTTATATTCTAATAATAAGACGTTTAATAGTCTTACATTTTGTTCACAAAGGTCTTACATTATTTCTTGTCCTTTGTTAGGATTGAATAAATACCGTAAGGTCATAAATAAATGTTTTGTTATGTGTTTGACTTTACAGTTTACTCTGTTTGGCATGACTTGGATGTTATACGACCCTACAGGGTCGCAGGCGTCAGTGTTTTTTCTTTAACTAGGCACCCATAGGGCCCTTTCTATGGAATCTGTGTTATTTTCCATTTAATTCCATTTAAACACTAAATAGCACTGCCCTCTCCCCCCGTGCAAAGGCACGGGGGGAGAGGGCAGTGCTATTTAGTGTTTAACCGAGGATCTGTGGACTGCATGCCTGGGAATGAATTACTTTTAATTAATAATAATAATAATAAGTTGCTAATAGGGTCCAGTGTTTCCCATAGGTTGAGAATTAACTTGTGGAGGTGTCGGCGCGGAGTGTGAGGGCTGGGTTCAGTAATAAACTATTCAAACAAAGGTTTATAAACTATTTATTGAAAATTACATAACAAGATAATTTAGAAAAGAATACCTATTTACATATAAAACAAACTAGAAGAGAATACACCTGAAGTATAGCCTATGATGTGCTTGGGTTTGGGTCCTGCCCCAGAGAATTTTAATCGTCAAACACTTCATTTCCTGTATTCTGTTAAATTTGGATGCACCAGTTTATGGGCGAAATGTCTTTTATTTATGTAAAAAAAAAAAAAAAGCAATATTTTCCTTTTGGCGCTGGCTGAAAATTTCTTTATGCAGGGAAAACCCTGTAGGTGTGTCTAGAATGTCGCTCCTTGATAACGAGGCTAGCATTTTTCGTGACTAATCCTGGAAAAAATAAGCTGTCTGATAAGTAGCAATTTAGTCAGATGGCGTGTTGGTAATTTGTTGTGCTGCACGCTTTGCTTGTAGAGCAAATGACCAAGCCCAGCTATTTCCACAACATGTTGACTAATTCTTTGATGACGGTGTGTTGTGGAGAACTTTTGTATATATGAGTAAGGGAGGACGTTAACTTGTTTGCCAGTAAAAAAGAAATTACGTATTTGAGTTTTAGAAGAGACAACGTGTTCTAAATACCGCCATCATTTAAAATTTTCATTTTTAAATGCATTTGACAAATTTGGACTCCTTAATATGTGGTCATGAAGTTGAAAAAGATGCTTGGGTGTTTAATGACCTGGCAGAAAATGTAAATGATGGTTTCCACTTGGGATTGAATGTCTTTATTTACATAATGTCCAGCAGATTATTACTTCTGATGAAGAACTAGTATGCATCCCATATTCTCTACTAAGACTAAAGACTGGGCTTTTTTGTAGTGGAACAAAGACGGTGGAGTAGTTATGCTGAAAACATTAGAAAATTAGATTTTGTTGTGTTGGTATTTGATTGAGCTGCCTCTTTCTCCTGTGATACTACTATACATTGTACATGTATTT
>JABXJD010002663.1:0-47082 GCA_013375575.1 Percina caprodes
CACACTTAGACTGTCACAATCATGCAACTTTTACATGCAGTTTCAAGTTAGAAACAAGTCTAAAAAGGACTTTATGCCCAGATTTAGATGAGTAAAGTAGATGTCCGACCTGAATCTGGCTCTTTAAACCCACAGGGCTGTGATTAAAACAAACAGACAATCCTTGTACATTTTGGGCTTAAAACGCTCAGAGGCAATTCAAACATTCTAATACTGAAACCTTATAGGCCTGAAACAATGAGCACTCATTTCTGGATGTCTGCGTAAAACACCTAATTTCTATTAAAAGTACAAATTTCATCTGAACTGGCCGGCCTGGTTTAATGAAAGCTTAAAAAAAAAACAGTTCGCCGTTTAGCTGCCGCCTCAGCAATGACTAATTGAGGTTACCACGGCAATATGGGACTGTCTGCTGAACATAATTTAATTATATTGGGCTGCTAAAAACACACACACACACATGCATATGTACACACACAAGAGCACACATGCAAACTCATAAACATGCAGATAAATACAAAACTGACTTAGATATACAGACCCCACGCACATTTAGTGTGTAAAGACTGCACATGCATTTACACACATACTGACAAACAAACACACACTTGTATGAGCACATAATATATTAACAAAACATGCATTCCCAAACAGACAGGACTCACGCACACTCACACCACAAATGTGGTTTATAAATATTGTAAGTAAATGATAGCAGTGCTAATTAGATTTAACAGTGTAAGACGATCTGTGCGGTTGTTTCTAATCAAATTTATTTTTTCAGTTTGAGATATAGTGAGCGACCTGTAATTACTTCTGGGTTTGTATTTGATTTAGTTATACTGGGAAAATACTTTGGTTTTTAGGAAGTTCTTTTATTGGTGAAGTTTATTTGTGCGTGTATGCGGTCATTCAGGTGTATTTGATTCTGGACTGACAGGAAATTGGCGTCCCTTCTGGGTTTGGTTGAAACACAATGAGAAGAGAGAGAGGCAGACAGAAATCTGTCTGTTTCTGTATGTTTTTATTAGATATCATAACCGTTTACTTTACTAAACACAGGCCAAAACAACCGACTTCATAATCATACACACACACACACACACTGCAGGCATCTGCTCAGTTACAGGCACTGACCATTAGTCATCTACTGCTGGTGGAGCTTTAGTGTCAAAGCAGGTTCTCAGTGTGTGTGTGTGTGTGTGTGTGTGTGTGTGTGTGTGTGTGTGTGTGTGTGTGTGTGTGTGTGTGTGTGTGTGTGTGTGTGTGTGTGTGTGTGTGTGTGTGTGAGAGACCTGGCCAAGAAAAGCATAAGCATACAAGACAACATACAGTTTCACATTCAATATAATACAAGAAAACAGAATAGGCAACATTAGTACAGATTAAACAGCATTTCAAAGCCAGCGCAAAGTGAGGTGTAAGTAAGTCGATGGATGTGCAAAAGTGGTATGGTGATGCACAATATACATTAATAGACAATCTATAACACTGCTGAGTGAGTGTGCGTATGCATGTGTGTGTGCCAACTTGAGTGTGTAAAGTTCAAACCTGAGAAAAAAAATCATTTTGAGAATGTCCTCAGCCATGTGAGCTGCTTGTTTGATTTAACTTTCCAGACACTTAAACACATTTAAAAGGGGATGAAGTGCTTCTGGAAGGAAAGTGGAAGATGAAATTACTGTAAGGGAAAAGGAGGGCACAGCAGAAGAAATAGAGGAGAAGAGTGGATACCAGAAAGAAAAAGCGAGGGAGAGGAAGTGAAGTGGAGGAAGAAAGGAAAGAACAGAAAGATTGCACATGTATGGAAAAAGAGAAAAGGCAAAGCAAAAGAAGCAAAGAAAGTAAAGATAGGAGAGGTTGTGAGAGAGAGCTAATCTTCCAGGCCAGCAGACCATCATTTTGTTTGGTTGCAGCAGGCCTGTTTGAGACTGTTATTAAATTACATGTCTCCTAATGGAAACCATGAATTTGTCTGTGTTGGGTCTACAGTAAAGTAGGAGCTCTTATTGAAACCACCAGCTAAATGCTGAACTAGATTGATGTTCAAAAAACAGTACGTTTTGGTTCTTGTTTTTTTGCCATTGGTTGATTGCACAAATTGCTTTGTTACTCATCCATCCTAGCAGGTTAATCAAAATTTCAGATTTGCATATTCAAGATTTTATTCTAAACTTTTATCTAATTGAATTTGAATGTTTTAAATTGAATTACAAGTCAAATATGACATGATGTAGGAGAAAAGAAAATCAATAATTAATAGTAATGTCTTATTTGTTAATATGTTGTTGTATAGGTTGAAAACCCTACTTCCTTCTATATGTAATGCCATGTAACATGAAAGAGTCCCACCAGAACATGGCCTTAATAGGTGTGTGTGTGTGTGTGTGTGTGTGTGTGTGTGTGTGTGTGTGTGTGTGTGTGTGTGTGTGTGTGTGTGTGTGTGTGTGTGTGTGTGTGTGTGTGTGTGTGTGTGTGTGTGTGTGTGTATATATATATATATATAGTGCTGTTATTTATTTTATTTTCATTTTCAGTTCTTCCACTTTTATTTCCTTATTTTTTTCATCATTCAGTTTAACATCTTCATCCTTGTTCTACTTCTTTACAGTCATAATCTTTGCTCCTTCTCCTTCCTATTTTTCTAATATTAATGTTACTGCATCTGCTTCGTTCCCTGTTTTGTCCTTTGTCTGGTCAGCATTTTCTATGGAAGTCCCACTGGGCCACCTCCAGAACTCACAACCCTGCTCCGTTTGCTGTTAATGTAACATCACTGTAATCTGAACACTCTAGAAACAGCTGCCAATCAAAAGTTACTTAAGGCTCCTTAGCTAGTTAACCAATGAATGGCTGCAGACAAAGGATGTATTGTCTTGATGTTTAGCTGGGAGTCTGAAGCAGACCACCAACGGAAAGAGTGGCTTCACTTCTTCTTTTGTGTTTTGATGTCTGCTTGTTTTCTCCGGGTTCATGGAAGAAATAACTTGGGTGAACGGAGGCACGGTCAACTTTACCACCCCACCATCTACTCTCTTTCCCTCTGTCTCTCACTCTCTTGCTCTCTCTCCCTTTTTCAGCTGTGCCAAACCACTGTCTCTATAGCTGTCTGTCTCCCTCCAGCAAAAACCACTAGTGGGGGAATCTCAGACACACACAGTCACACAGAAACACACACTTTCTTGCCAGGTCAGGCATGGTGCTTAAGGTCATGACCCTGGTCCACTGCAGGCTCTTCAGTGGAAACATGTATCTCACCAAAACAAATATCAGTGTTCTCTTTCTTAAACATAACTGGATGAGTCTGGCCTCGAGGCTCTAGCTCATCTGAATATGCCAACATATGTGCTGTGGGCGTTCTGGTCTGTTTTATGTCTGAGAGTAACATTTCAACACAGATTTCCTAATTTCTTTTTCATTTAATTTGGTCGATTTGCAAACACAACAAAACAAAGAAAAAGCAAAGTTCAGAGTCTGTTTTGTGTCCGGCATTTCAATTTGCTCGATTATGTTTTTTCCTTCCGTTCTCCTGGTGTAGAATTCAACAGTAATTTGTCATAATGTGAACCATACTGAAAGTCCCTTTTTTTCTTTTTGTGTGTGTTTGTTGCAGCATAGAGTCAGTGAATGACGGCCTTTTCCACACGGTTGAGCTGCTGATTCAGAACCGTTCACTGAGCCTGGTTGTGGATAGGTGCCCCTAAGAGCCTGGGAAAGCTGGCACGCCAGCCCTCCGTTGACCACAACACCCAACTTTACATAGGAGGTACGCACACACACAATTTTGTAACATATTCGTAGAAACGTTCTAAACATACAGATGTTCTTTTGCCGCTTGTTTTGTGGTTTTGATCACATGTTTGCCATGCACTACTACATACAAACATGTAAATACACAAACAAACACACACACAATGAGAACAGTAAGCCTTTTTTCTAGAAAGAGACATGATGTTGCAACAGTAAGAGCTATGTTGCTGATTTTATTTCACTGGCAGAATCAACCAAGAATGGAACCAGAGATGAGTGTTAGCGTATTAATCAAACAAACCCTTCAATTTGCTTTCTTTTTCTGGTTCCCATAGTTTCTTTCCATTCTTTTATTCCATTTCTTCCATCTTCTCCACTTTTTTCTTTCTATTCACATTGTTCTCCTTCCTTTTGCAGGTGTACCATCTCAGGTGGTGGCCTCAGGTCTTGGCCCTGAACGTTTCCCTCAGGCTTTTAGGATGCATCCACAATGTCCGAATCAGTGAGCTTCAAGACCTGAGTTACCGAGTCTCAGGAGTGCGACCACATGGGGTCGACAGCAAGGTAATTACACAGGGAGATTCATCATTCAAAGCGGCATCATGTATATTACACAGCATCCTTAAAAGCCATATTGAAAAACATTACCTCTTTTAGTGATATGAACAAGTGATATGAACAAAATTCTAGTGTAAAATCTAATAACAATAATGCTACATTTTTGGAAATTTAGACCAAGTTTTTATGTTCAAGGTCAGTCCAAATAAGCAGCAGATTTTCATTATATGAACAACAGTAGAAAACATTTGACAGATTTTTATGCCAACAAACCCAAGATGGTAGCTCTATTTACACTGCCCCCCCCCACCCAGTTAGCGTTTAAAAAGCCCTTTGACTCAGCTTCCACTGACAGTATTTTCTCCCTTTCTTGTTCTGTCACCAGGGTGAGGGCATTCTTGCAGGGTGCCATTCCTGCAGTGTGTGCGCCCAGGGTGCGTGCAGGGAGGCCGAGACGGTGACATGTGATTGTCCTCCAGGTCGCACCGGGGCCTTGTGTGACCAGACAACATCACCCAACGCCTGTCAGAACAACAGGTAAGCAGAGACAGAAGAGACTGGGCAGAAATGTATGGATGTAAATATTCAGATGGTCATATGCATGTTACATACGTACTGTATGTACATAACCCAAAATAACTCTAACCTGTCTTCCCTCTTTCCTTCCTCCCACTCCAGATGTGTTCACGGTCTGTGTGTGCCGAAAGGTCAGTCCTACAGTTGCCAGTGCAGTGAAGGCTACCAGGGTCAGTACTGCGATCGAGCCAGAGCCTCCAGCCTGCAGGGGGCAGCTGTGGACACGGGGTGTCGTGTGTCAGAGGGAGGAGAGCCAGTCTGCCACTGTCAGCCAGATTACACCGGGCTTACCTGTGACACAGGTAAAGTGGAGAGTATTAGAAGGAGATAGAAAATATGCCAAGATTCGACAAATATCAGTGCATATAATGTGTGTGTTGTACGTCCTTTCTCCATTAATGTCCAGAGCTTACATGTCAAGGAGAGATGGTGAGGGAGCAGCTGAAGCGCCACCACCCAATGAGAACATGCACGTCCACGACCAAGATTCCATGGATTGTCCCCGATCCACGGCAGCAGCTCCAGGTGTTTGCTGTGGTGTGACAAAACAGAAGGAGGAAGGCGGTTTTCGCTGCACCGATGGCACCTCGTACTCAGGAGATGGAAACCGCTCTGGGTGCGGCTGCTCCAAGTGCCCGTTGTAACAGCACACGGTTAAGTTTGTTTTGCAACACCCACCGCTGCCATTTTGTGAATTCCACCGTCAACGAGGCTGTCGCTCTGAGATTTTCCACGTTGAAAAGAACCATCATTATGTGATTTTATTTACATTCAGTTTGACTGCTGTAAGTTGCCAAGAGAAACCACAAACGAAACAAAATGGGACATGTGTGCTTGTTTTTGACAGAGAGAAAATATATTGTAAGATATAAGTGAGAAAAACATAGAACTTATTTTTATTATGGATTTTTTTTTCTAAAAGATGATAAAGGACTGATAAGTTGTTTTTTTAATATGTTGATTATATAATGTGTTACATAATATGGAAAGTTATTTTGTGTGAAAGAAGAAATACACAGCAAAATAGATTAACATTCCTTAAAAGTATATGAATTTATATGTATGTATAAATCTATATAAATATATACCCTAACCCAATGAATTCTATATTTTCAAAGTGTATTTGCATGATGTTAATCTGAGTGCTGATTATTGGGAAGCTTTGGACACTGAGAGCGGAGGGCTGAGAGAGAAGATTCCACAACAAGGAAAAGTTGGCAGTCTTTGATAGCCCTCCCTCTTGGAGAGAAAAGAACTGTGTGTGCCTAGCTAACCTGCTTCACAATATGGACATCATCCTCACAAGTGAGTTCTTTGAAACCATAAAAGACTCTTTACACAGAGATGATTCAACTCATTGTTCTAATGTTATTCTTTAGTTTGCAGTTGCACACCGGACTTGGAGCCACATGAGGTTTGACATGAAAATCTGAAAGACATTTGCTCATTTATTAAGAATAAAACATTTTAAATGAAATCCCCATTCAAACCAACAATAGAATAAATCATACTGTAAATCCAGCATAATGCTGAGTATACACCTATTAGCTGCTGAGATTTAAAATGAGTTCACCAAGGACATCCCTGATGAGTGATGAGAGCTCTCAACACAGGTTCAAACCAGATGATCAAACTTTCCTTTTTTTTAAAGTAACTTAATTCCATGCTGAAAAGTGTTTCACTGCATCCTGAGGTTGAATGTCTTGCATCACTGCTGGGTGTAGTCAGCTGTGACCAGAAGAGTGCTTTGTTGCACCTGTAACCACACACCCTCTGATTTCTACATCACAACAGCAAGGTTCCTGTAGATGTTAAAGTAATAATCTTGAAGATTTTGATTTAAATAAATGTCTGTTAAGTCACTAGCACCGAATCAGGTAACACAACGGTGAATAAGCCTATATGGCCAATTAAAGAAACTTTGCATTTGCAGTACTACAAACTGGGTGTCTGTGGCGATCACAAGCAGCGCACAGTTAGTGGGGCCTTTCTAACACCCAGAAGTGGTTGGTCCACCAGAGAGGGTCTCTCTTAAACCCATTTGTGTGTGAAGTGGCATACTGTTTTCCATTTTCTGCTAGTGCTGTGAATAAAAGAGTTACTTCGCAGAACAAACAAAGAAAAGAGTGATGATTCAGAAAGTGAAACTTCGAAACAAGTTAAAGTGAAAAAACACACATGCTGCGTGTTGTGCTAGGTTGAAGACGAGAAGATTGAGATTGTAAATTCCACTGTAGTAAAAACAGCAAAACAACTTTTCAGCTGGTTTAAGTTGCTCTTCAAATATGTTGTGGTTGCTGGGCAAGGGAAGCCATTTTGCATAAAGACATTATGCAAATCAACAATCAAGTGTATTTGCCTTAACAGATAAGTACGTCAAAATTAACATTGTTTTAACTTAACGGTGTAACGGTTTTGAAATTTAAAATGTTGCTGCAATATTGTCAACAGCTGCTACTGTGTTGCATGCACTTGTGTCCATGATGACATAATCCAATTTCTATGGTGACCTTTCTTAGTTCCCAAAGTAAATGATGCTTACATTAAATAAATACCCATTTCTCTAATCAGATTGTGTGTGCAGGCCATATGAAATTCCAAATCAGGTACAATTATTTAATTGGGTCAAAACAAGAAAAGCCTTAGTCCTGCCACAGTCCTTTTAGTATGAATTATTTGAGAATATTAGCATCACGTTTCATGTGAAATTGCAGCATCATTAAGAACACTTTGTTTAATGTGTGATGAATTCAGTGTGTTATATGGTAACATTATATAATGCAGGTCTGATTGATGTATTTGAGGTGCATACAGAAAAACACATTTCCATGAAGCACATGACGACTCAGTTACCTGCTGAGTCAAGGTGGCTTCTGTAACTTTGTCACTGTTTAGGACCAAGGTACCACAACACAGCTGAACAGCTTCAACATCAGGCTTTTAACCGCCTATAGATGACTAACATGATTAAAAGTATAGCAAAAGACTATAATGTAACTACTACTGTATTGTTTACTTTATACATTGTTGCTTTGTTTACAACTGGTGCAAAGTATTGTCACACTTTTACAGTTACTTCACAGCTGTACAATTCTGGGTTTGAGACATATCAGTATTATCCGTATCTGTCAATGTCACTGCTGTTCCTTCTATATAATTCTCTGTCTCACTACATTCTCAATGCCTTCCCCTCCCTGCTTTTATCTGCCTTTTTTTTGGTCTGTCCAAGATGTCTCCTGTACTTGCTTCAGCCATTCATTTTCCCCATCTCTTACCCTTCCTTTTCTCTCATTCTTTGCCCATGCCTGTTTTCACTATTTGAGCTCTTGCCAACTTCTCTTTGCTCATCCCTTCTTTACCTGACCCTAAAGATTTAGTTTTTCATTGTGAACAGAATCAAAACACCTTAGTGATTCATTATTTACAATAGAATAACCCTAAAGTCAGTCATTTCCATTTTCCAGATCTTGGGTTAAAAACAAACATGAATATGTGAGTGATAATTGATACTTATGTTGAATGTTCAAATTAAACTACGATTGAAAGTCTTCATTGTCTGAGTCTAAAATGAATGTTCAAAATTAATTTAATCTCAAGAAATGCATGAACTCCCACATTATTTGTCCCAGCAGTATTGATCGAGGACTAGGACTGTGGAGATCTCATCAGAATCACAATCAGAATCAGCTTTATTTGCCAGGTATGAAGACACATACGAAATTTTTTTTTGGACATCGTTGCTAACAATGTTTTTACACCAAAACAACCAATCGTAATTTCTTTGTCAAAGCAGGTTGCAAATCCACATAGTTTATGTCCAAAATGTGTTATTGTTATTCTGTACCATCAAACTATTCTGCAACAAATTATATGTATTGACTGAAAGTACTTTCTTTTGTTTTGATACCTTCAATTAAGTGATTTCCAACACAAAATTGTTTTTTCATTGACAAAAGCTACATTTTGTTTATACCAATTATAATTTACAATTTGGTTCATGAATACAAAGCTTTTCCAAACATTTGCTACTTTTAAGTCACTTGACACACTTTCAGTAAGCTGCTGTACTGTGGCCCTGGTGGCAACAAGACTAATTCACAAGCCAAGCCAGGACTCTTGTCACAAACACACATTTATATTCTGTTGTCGCAGTCATGTCTTCCCCATATTGTTATCCTCAAAGAGTGAAAAAGCACCCCCTGGGTTGTAACAGCCTATAATATAATAATAACAATTAAGTGTCAGTCGTGTGGTCAAACATGATATTGCAATGACCCAGGAAGCCAACAGGTGAAATTGATTAAAACATCTGAGTAGGCTCTCAAAGTCGTGCAGCCACTGCTACTGTTGAACACATATAAGCATTTACTGATGACCTCTTAATAACAGGGACACATCAACTCAGCTCATTACATGTATTTTGATGCTAATACTTATTACTACAGTAAGTCGATTAAGACAGCTGGATATTTAAAAGGTGCCACTGGTTGGGTTGATTCAATTGACATCAAAATTACAAAAAACTGTTTTATAAGGAAATGTTTTCTGTTGCCACATAAACATTTCCACATGCGTATGATCTGTAGTCATTTATATAGTCTTGGTCTGTCTTTGCAATGCTTTACAACAGAATATGTCCAGTATTGACGGTCATTGCCCTTGGCTCAACTATAAAAAGTGGTCAAGATCTATACAAATATAATTTTCAGAAGCTTCAAACTATTTTATATACTATACTATAATTCCCTAACTTTATGTCCCTCAGGTTTCTCACTGAAGGGTGCCATAAGCAGGAGAAAACACATGGGCATGGATCACGCTTTTCTCTCTGTTGTACTTCCCAGGAAGTGCTCTATCTAAAAAAAAAAAAAAGTAATTATTAAATAAATTATTTAAATTTATGATGACAAATGATTCTGATAAATGAATATTTAAAAAATAAAAATGGATGGTCAACCATGTTTTGAGTGGTTGCCAAGGGCAACTGGGCAACCATTACTGTCGAGCACTGAAATAGAATAAACATTTCATACAAAAATCTGAGAAAATTTGAATCATAACCGTGCAATGCAAAGAATATTTGCCAGCAGTCACATGCTATAACGTTGAAAATGTTGATGTACAACCTTAGGAAACAGCTGCAGGTATTTTAGTTAAGTTGGCTTAATAGATTATTAAATAAAGTAAAAAAGTAGCTTGACAGTAGTCAGCCAGGTTTAAACATTCGGAAAATTCTTAAGTTAGCCATTCATTAGAAATTTTGAAAAAGTAATATCTTGTTGCCATGATCCATCCAGTACTGAGCTATTTCACAGGATAAGTGAAAACTTTTATCTGCTGGTGGAGCTAGAGAAAATGTCAGATGGTTTACAAAGTCACTAAGATTTATCTTCTGGGCACCATGAATGTTTGTATCAAACTTTCAATTCGTCCAGATAGATATTGAGATATTTCTGTCTAGATGTGTTCAACCAACCAACAGACATACCAACATTGACATCAATAGAGCCGCTGCTTGCATGACTAAAATCTTAACTGCTCAATGTTTGGTTGGTTTAACCTGGTGACTTTATTTTTTGAACCCTAACTGTGTCCTACCAAAAGATGACAGCAGTGTCAAGAGAGATGAGACTATTGTGTATCATGTACAGTATGTGCATGAAATGAATGGAAATTAAACTGCACACGTCTTCGTTAGTCTTAACTGTACTTCATGTCACCACCTGGAATAACCTAAGATACACAACATTTGATTAGAATTTTTTTTAATAAAACATGCATTTTCTATTGTAACACTGATGAAAAAGCCATGACAACTGAATAATACATCACCTTTCAAGAGCAGACGTCACAAGGTCCTTCACAACAGAAAATGGCAAGTAAAACAGAACAAAAGACATAAAATGCAGACATCAAGCTAAAACCATAAAGACAAAAAATTACCCTTAGAAATAAATAAAATGTGAATAATTTTATGAACGTTTTTTCTTTATCTTTTTGTTAAATCATGAGCACCTGTTACCCACCAAAAGGTGGCAGTGTATAGAGAGAGTTGGGTATTTGGGTTTTTATATACAAAATGGATATACAGGCTCTCAAATCTGGAAGGTCAGAAAGTAGCTAATGGAGTCAACATTGGAAATAATAATAATAATAATAATAATAATAATAATAATGATACAATATCATATAGCACCTTTTACAGAAAGTCACAAAGTGCTTCACATGATAAACATTTGGTAAAATACATTAGCATCCAAATAGTAAATCAAGCAAAAATAAATAAAATACAAATGAAAGTAAGATTAAACGACTAAAACCCAAAGTTACATGAGACAAAAGTGAGTTTAAGCAAGTGTGTCTTCAGCTGCTTTTAAAAGCCTCAACAGTGACTGCAGAATGTAAGTTAACCTTAAAGGAATGGTCACCTTTTAGTTTTTAGGCTAGTGCATGGCATAGAGCTGGGCCATATATCAATATTATATCGATAACGTGATATGGCCCTTAGATTTGGATATTGTAATATGGTGTTTGTTTGTTTTTCCTGGTTTTAAAGGCTGCATCACAGTAAAGTGATGTCATTTTCTGACTGACCAAACTGTTCTATAATTTCCCTTTACCCACTTAGTCATTATATCCACATTACTGATGAATACTTATCAACAATCTCATTGTGTAAATATTTTGTGAAAGCACCAATAGTTAACACTACAATATTGTTGCTGTAATATTGAGTATTTGGTCAAAATATTGTGATATTTGATTTTTCTCCATATCACCCTGCCCTAGCATGGGACCAACTACAAAGGTAGTAAAGGCAACCTTAAGGTTGTTTCTGTGACTGAGAAAAACAAAGTATTTAAAAATATTTTTACAGAACTTGGTCTGTAGGAACCTGTAGTACTTGTTTTGCCACACCCTCCTCAAAGAGCACTGGAGGACAGTCTGGCGGTCTGGCCACTCCACATAGCATTCGTAGATGGGAGGATAACAGGCTCTGGTTTATCTGAAATATTTCCACACCGACAACTTCAGTGAAAGAGGAGGGCTCAAGTTCTGTCGATGGGTCTCCTGCATCTGCAGTTGTCCTCTAGCAGTCACAGCCAGTCAAAAGAAAGATAGGAGGGCAAGACTGCGCACTTCAACTAGTGTATTTTCCGCTTGGCAGCGTAAAATAACGTAACGTAAATTTTCTCTAGGCATTTACACCCATTCTGTCCAAAACCTCAAAACTATTGTGTTTAGGGTTGAAGTTAATATCGATTATTAAAACAAAATTTAAAACACCATGTGTAATGTTCTAAGCCAATTATCCACCTTTAAACACTGAGAGCCTTTGAAATGGAAGGTTACTGTGAGAGAAGGTAACTCTTAAGCATGTTTGAGGCTTAAGCATGGAACAAAAACCTCAAACATTTCATTAAAACTTGTGTGTAGCAAATATATTCATGTTATATGTATTTTTTTTAAATCACGTATAGAAATGTACATAAATTGTTGCATTGAGATGCAATAATCAGTTTAGAATTGATTTGTTGGCCTCTGAATCACATCGTAAGGTGACCAGAGATTCCCTAATAAATCTAATTCACTAATAAATCTATTTTATTGTCTGCAATTAAAAAAAACAGACAGCAACAGAAAAAATACAACAAAAAAATGTGTACATCTGTGGCTGTATCGATGCAGAATCGTCCACGTCTGCATCGCGATGCATCAATGCAAAGATTAACCCTAGTATATATGTCACAGCTGGGCCTGTCCAAGTTTTAGTTTCAGTCCAAGTCAGACAGTGTCTTCACATTTACAGACAGTGATCTTGGGTGTTGTAGGTCCAGTGTACTTTTTAACCTGTTGGTGCCCTCTAAGTTTGAACTTGAAACTTGTTTGACCTGCAGTGCACTAACAATGAGATTACAACTGCCCGTAACGTGTGACTCATGATAAATAAATAACTCATTCTGGTTTCAAAACGTCTTCCCTGCCTAATACGCAAAGGACAATAGAGTTTCAGTTTTCTTTTATTAAACTGAAACTCATTAATTGACAGACTTCTTGTATTGGGTAAAGGTCTAAGGGACAAATCTTATAAAATCACATTTCATCTCATACAACACTTTTGTGCATGTAAAGCGATGAATCATGCGTTTTATGACAATGTCAAAACCACACTGCTGGTGCTATCATGTTTGCAGATTAGAAATACTTGGTTGAGATGGTTTCAACTTTGGTGGTACACTGCAAACCAACACGACACAACTCTAACCAATCAGATTGTTTTGAATCTATTGCGTCACATTTGATAATTGCGTTAGGACCAATGGTTAAGATTAATCATCCTGTGTGATCTGAATTAACTGCAGTCTCAACGGGGTCAACTTGAAAATGCTGATCCTATTCTGTAGCTTTCTTCACAATGGTCGTATGTATACAAAATTCAGTTTACTCCTGTTAAGTTTCAATTATTTTAACCTTCTCATGGTAATTTTGGTAAATATATCATTAATTTGCCTTACAGGCTGCACAGACAACCAAGGTTTGTGACAAAGACTGTTTGTGTTGGAGAAGATGTGACTCTAACATGTACCGTCCGTCTGGATTGTCAGGATACTTATTTTGGATCAGAGTCGCTGCTGGAAACTTTCCTGAAATGTTAGGAGCCACTTATACGTTTGATAATGCCAAAGTTAATAAAAGTCCTCGCATTACAGCAAAACAAGAGCCTGGGACATTTGTTCTACATATTACCAAAACAGAGCTGAGTGATACTGCATTTTACTACTGTGAACAAGTGGTTGAACTACAAAAAACATTTCTGACTAAAACGTCTCTGAAAGTGAAAGGTAAGCCATTTTACCTTGTTCATTTGCAAGATTTCATTTCATCTTCAGTTATGAACATTGAAGCTTACTGTACAATACTCTTTTATATCAAGGTTGGTGGCATGATTTGGTTTCATTCCTAACTTTGAATAAGTAATGTACTTGAGTAGTTACCAAACATTTGTATTAGGCGATATCATGGAAATTTACATTTACAAATTACATTGTTTTCTCATTTCCCAGAACCTGATATCACTGCCGTCAGTCAAGACTTTCCACCTGATCCAGTCCGCCCAGGAGACTCGGTGACTCTTCAGTGTTCAGTCCTCTCGGACTCTGAGGACAAACCATGTCCAGGTGAACACAGTGTGTTCTGGTTCAGAGCTGGATCAAATGAATTTCATCCCAGTTTAACATACGCACAGAAACTGTGGTGATGAATGTAAGTCCTGAGCTTACTCTCCACAGAAATGTGTTTACAACTTATCTAAAATAGTCAGCTCCTCTGACCTGGGACATATTACTGTGCTGTGGCCACATGTGGGAGATATTATTATTGGGAAATGGAACAAAACTGGACGTTGAAGGTAACCACCATTTTGCATATTTAATCTATTAGAAGTCAAGCTAAATCCTTAGATAATTTTCTACTAAATATTTATTTTACAAAGAGTTAAACAAAGATTAATGATTTACTTAATTTTACAGTTTAACTCTTTTTCTCATGTCAGCAGCCAACATTTCGTCCGGAGATTGTCAGCAGGCCCATATTGTTCTGTCTCTGTTGTGTGCTGCTTTGGTTACAAGTTTGATGGTTGTAGCCTTACTGGTATACACCATCAAGAAAAACGAGTTCAATTGTTGTAATGGTAATAAAACGTTCTTCACTCTATCACACATTGATTTATCTGATTTTACTCAAACATTAGTGCCATGTCTCTTTTCGTCTAATATATTTATATATTTGGTCTATATTGTTAATTCTCAAAATGTGATAAAATCCTGTGCATCCTTATGATATTACATTTTAGCTGCTACTGTCCTGCAAACAAATGAAACATCTACTGGTGATCAACAAAGTCAGCAAGTGAGTCATTCTAACGACAAGATGTTTAGTTGGCACATTCATATTGACAGCTTCTATCTAACAATGTTTTGCGATGTATTTTTACAGGCAGATGAAGACTCATTGGTTTATTCTGTGCCTCGCTTCACCAGAGGAAAGCTGGCAGGTGTGTCAGAGATGCAACGACAGTCGAGGAGAGCATCTACACTGCTGTCAGGGTTTTGGGGTAGGATTCAGCAATGCTCGAATGGTACATGTCCTGTTATATGGCAAATTTTTCTCTGGAGAGTCATAAAATGTCAGTTACTGTATATGTTTAAACCAGATCTTTATGTCTGTTGACTTTGTTTTATTTTTTATCTTACATTTTAAGTCACTATGGTTATACTGTATATGATACACGTGATGTGCTTTTTGTAAGGTTAAATTAGAAGTGTTATATGCGTTCTGTGCTGGTGTAGAAAGTTTAACCTGAAAAATTTATTTTAAAGCTCCTTATGTTACAAAAGGCAACATGAGAACATTATTGGGCAAATAACTATGACTGGATTAAAGAACTGATCCTTACCTGAAGCTGACTTTTCCATTTTGGGTTACTTTATACTTACATTTATTATGTGGTGTAACTGAAGCTGGTCACATTTACTTTTAGTTAACTGTTTCAGTTACTTTGGAAATACTGTTTATAAACAAAATGTAATCAATTACGATGTGTTATTATAGATTTAGCTACCCAGCAGATTAAAGTAATATTAGTTTTTGTTTTTTAACTTTTACAAGCTGCAACATAAGTGATGCTAACACAAAAAAAATGATCAATACTTATAACACAATGCATTGGGTATAATTCTGACAAAGACTATTCTGCATAATGAGTATGTGTAAGTATACTTTAATGCTAATACTTTTGCTGCCCTCTCCCTCGGTTGTGCTGCTTCAGTGAATCTCATAAATTAGAGCTTTCTCCAATCAAATTTGTTAGTTTAATGGATTTTTCTGCATTTTGGTCAAATGATTTTACTAGCTATTACTGCTTGCTTTAGATTGTTGCTGCAAGTGTTAAAGGTTTGACCAGTGTCCGTGCCCTTGTGCGTACGTGGGGCCTGTGTGTTGAACCCAGCAGCTTGGCTGGAATTTGTGCAAGCTTGTTGATTCTTAATTGTGTTAATTGTTTTTTTGTGGTTGTCATATGAGTAAATGTGACTGGTTGTTATGGGTTTGTTTTTTCCTTTTGGTAATTACATAAAGTTGGACCCTATGTGATGCAGCATCCTACTATACTGCATGAAAGTGATGGCTGCAGTCACTGTGTGTCTCTGCAATAGTTCAAACGCTAGGTGTCAAATGTTGTAGGTGTTAAATCACTATTCCACACATAATGCCCTAGTGTCATGTTGAGGTCATTGGTAGGCTAGTACTGAAGGCCCAGGTGTAAAATACGGCCCGCCCTGGTTATATGTAATCAGTTATTTCTTTCTAAATTATCATAGTCATTGTTTTCAATTAATAGTTTTATAAACCTTTTGACTAGTTTATTACTGAACCCAGTCATCACACGCTCTCGCCATTCCATCCTGCGCCACCCACCATCACAAATAAAATCTTAGGGAGACACTACTAAGAAAATTTCAGTCCAATTCTAAGAAGTCAAATGCAGGTTATGTGTTAAGATCTTCTCAGCTGTGGGAATTTTCTTACCAATTCACAGAAAACAAACATGTCTTAAAACAGAGCTATGTTTTTCTCCTACTTCCATTTCCTTACTGAAAGTGGGTCAAGAAACCACACATTGTATTTGAAAGCAGCTGCCCTCCATCATACTGTGAATGCGCTTGTCCAGAATGAAATATCACGGCTGTCTGATGGATTGTCATGAGATTTTGTTCCCTGAGGGTTACTACTAATAACTCAATTAGCGACATTGTTCATGCACAACCATCAGGTTGATATTTCTTTTGCTTATGTTGCTGTCTTGACAACTATTAAATTAATTTCCATGAAATAGAAATTCATCATCCCCAGAGGATGAATCCTAATGACTTTAGTGATGACTTTTCATGTAGTGCCACAAGCAGATCTATTTTTTTTCACAAAACTAATGGCATTGCTCAGCTGTAAATTGTTTTTAGTGGTAATTGGCTAATGCTAGCATGCTAAAACCGTAAATTAGGATGGTGACCAGATGGTTAACATTAAACCTGCTTGTAATCAGCATGTTGGCATTGTAATTGTATGTTCAAATTCTGACCTGCGTAAGTACTGTCTCACAGAGCAGCTCGCATGGCTGCAGTCTTGTTTACTTATTTGTGTAATGCTGCTGATGTAAGATTAATTATGTACCTGTCAGCTCAACTTCCATTTAAAATGTGAGTCACTTTAGACCTGGACTGGACAAAAGGGAGCAATATTGAATCAAGAGCATTGCTCTCTGCCATTCAAACAGACCACAAAACCTAAAAGGATTGAGGTTGCATAATGTGACAGGAAATGTAGCCTACTGTTGAGACCTCCCTACTGTGACAGGCTGACCCATCAACACCATCTTATCAAATCCTTAACTGTAAAGATGATAATATAAGGTGGTGGTGGTGGTGCACTTTGAAAAACCAACAAAGATCAAGTGAGAACAGTCAATCAGGATGATCCTTTTATTGATAACACTGCTTCTTCATCATGGATGTAAGTGCTCTTTAACACTATCCAAATTTATTGAGTATTTTGTTGGAATTTCTTTTTTTAATATTTACTTTTAAATTGGTTTGGAATTAAATAAAGTAAATGTATGCAAGTAATATAGTATGTGCTTTCTTGATTCAGTAAAATCAAATTATACATATGGCTTATTTGTCTTTTGTAAAATAACTTTAGATTAGAACTTTTTACAGGTTTTGAAACGTGCTATAGAATTAAAAACCTTTCTTCTTTAATTATTATGAAATACAAATTATATACTCTCCATTGTCTTTTAATCCAGATGCACTGATCTCAGTGACCACAGTTCAACTAGGCAGACCTGCAACCTTCACATGTGTTTTACCTGATTCGGAGTATAGCAATACGAGTCAAGTGGTACAAACAGAGTTTTGTGATACTCTTACATTAATTACTACGCTAATGAAAGCTGAAAATCCCATGTTTGAACAAGGATTTCATCCCTCGCGATTTAATGCAAACCAAACCACAACCATGAGCTCGCTGACCATTTTGAAGACAATCCAAGAAGATGAGGCATTGTATCACTGTGCATTCTCTTCTTGGAGTACTGAATCAGTTTAGTGGCACATATCTGTCCTTAAAAGGTAATGCTTGTCTGTGTTCTATCTCTGCATCCTATACCATATACATGATGCAGACATCATTTTCATTTTCCATTTGTGTTTTGTAGGAAACACTCAGAGGACATCAAACTATACTGTTGTGCAGCAGCCGACAGTATCTAATTCATCCAGGAGACTTTGTCACTCTCAGTGTTCAGTCCTCTCCGGCTGAGAAGTCGTCCTGTCCAGGTGAACACAGCGTTTACTGGTTTGGAGTTCGATCACATAAATCTCATCCACACATCATCTACACTGATGAAAATGGACATGATGGATGTGACAAGATATCGGACACTCAGAAGAGTTGTGTTTATCACTTCTCCAAAACGTCAGCTCCTCTGATGCCGGGACTTACTACTGTGCTGTAGCCACATGTGGAGAGATATTATTTGGAGATGGAACAAAACTGGATATTGAAGGTAACTGTAACCCGTTGTCTCCCTTTTATTGCCACCTTAAGTTATTGCAAGGTTGAAAAAATCATCTTTTGTAGCAAAACTGTATATTCTGTATTCGCTTGTTTCAATCCAAGACCTTTTCCTACACTAATTATAGGAAGGAAAGGCGGCACTGTGGGTTTGAACAGTGTTTTGCTGTACATACAATAACCCTCTGGCAAGTCTGTATGGCTTAATAGTTTGATAAGGACGTTTGCATCTTTAATTGTTTAGTCTTGATTAGAAGTCAAACTAATCCGTACAGATCAAGAGTAAGCAAATATTTGTGGAACGTAGAATCATCTTTTGTGTAAATACATTTTGTATCTACTTTATACTAAATGTCATTTGTGGTACTTTATGTTTCAGGAACCAGAGCGTGGTCTTTTGGTATTATACAGATGGACAGTGCATTTCTGCTTCTGCTGTGCCGTCTTGGCTATAAGTGTGATCACTATAGCTGTCCTTATTTACGCAATCAAGGAGAACAAGTGTGGTTATTGCAATAAAGGTAACATTCCCTCACTGTATCACACATGGGTAATGCTATTGTCGTCAAAACTGATTCTAAACTAATGCGTCCTTTTATCTATTGATTTTGTAGCTGCTGTTTCCCTGCAAAAAATGTTCCAAAAGAAATTCAACGGTAAAATCAAGTTATAAAAAAGTTATGATTTACATTGATATTTGTCATCTAACACAATATGCGATGTATTTCCTCAGAGAGATGAAGACGCATGGATTTATTCTGCTGTTATTTTTACTGATGAAAGCTGGCAATGGTGGAATCAGGGATGCAAAAGCAGCAGAGAAGATCTACACTGCAGTCAAGCCTTTTGGGTTGGATTAACATGGATTAGTGGATGTTTGTCGTTAATGTTTTTCTGTTTAAAGGCATGACATTGTGCTCTTTGGATACTTGTAAATAGACCTTAGTGGTCCCCTAATTCTGTATCTGAAGTTTCTTTTATACAGGCCTTAGTGGTCCCCTAATACCATATCTGAAGTCTCTTTCCCAAGATTAAGGGGAAGAAATGGGATTCAGCCTGCAGAGTTACAGCCACAAGAGCCAGTCCCACTTTTCTCGTTTGAAACCTATTGATGTCTCTCTCTCATGGGTGGGCCAAATTCTCTGGGGGAGCAAAGCAGAAAAAGGGGAGGATTCCAGATCGGCCCATCACAGCTTTCATTTTCTCAAAGGCAGAGCAGGATACCCAGGCCTCGGTTTACACCTATCGCCATTTCTAGCCGCCAGGGGACCATAGGCAGGCTGGGGGAACGCATATTGAGGTTAAAAAACCTCAAAGTGAAATATTCATGCGAATGGTACCTTTTTCAAAGCCAAAGTATGTTATTATATGTGGATGTCAAGTAGTGTTGTGCATATGATTATATCTATCTAATCTGTTGTTTTGTTATTCTTATATGCAAAAGTCGATTTTAAATTAAATTCATTGTAAAACAGTGCATTGCATCCATTTATACAGCTATGACATTTTCTCTATTTTTACTAGGTTATTTTTAGTCCTTTCCTCTGCAAACATTAATTTAACATGAATATTTCTAAATGTTCTAAAGATCTAACTTCTACTAAACTTTGAAAGTAATTCTGAATATGATGTGGATCTAATATAAAGTGTAATGTGACAGGTTAAGTCACAACTGGGAAGTTCTATTTTCATCATTAACAGTGGTTGGCAGAGTTATGGTGCTGGTTAATGAATTGTATGACAGGATATGCTGCTGAAGTCATAATGAAAGAACAAAAGTTTGGCCTGTGATGTCATTTTGCAGCTAGAGACCACTACGCAGAAAGTCTTTATATTTTATCTGTGTCGGTACAATAAAGGTGGATAAAGTGAATACATGTCACTTTCTCCTGTTTGACCATTTAAAATTTTGGGTAATGTTATAAACATGATTCATAATTTTAGAAAACCCCGTTGGTGCATAAAACACACTTGATCTATTCTTGTATTACCACAATACACCACAATATGTAAGAGCCATATTTAACTATGATCATTCAGTATATTTTCCTAACCATTCATACTGGTAATAAAATAAGCATCTGACAGCAATAGCCGGGGGGTAAAAAATCACAAATTCAGTTTATACAAACATACAGTGGATGTAAAAGGCAGAACAGCCTGTAGTGGGCACTAAAAGGACTTGCTTTGTTTTAAAGAAGAAAATCTGCATTGCTGTCATTTTTTAGGAAAAAAATAGTAGATTTAAGAAAATTTGGAAAGATTCCTGTTTTTGTGAAACTAGTACACTACCAGAAAATGTATTTATTCACCTTATTCCATTAAAATACATGTGTGCAACATATAACAATCATTTTATGTGCAGATAATACTGTTCACACACAAATGCCTTAAATGGCAGTTGTTGAAATGCAGTGTAGAGCTCAAATACTTAAACAATATATTTTAGTGGTACTATTCCCTTCAGCACATTTAACAAACCAACTGACTAGTTTGTATTAGTCATAAGAGGTTTTCCTTTCTGTTTCTGAGTCATTGCGTATTGAGGCCTGTAGCTGTTTTTTATCATTTGTCTAAAGAAGAAAAAAAAAGCAGCTTGGGCACACCTGCTTTTCCTTTTACATTGTATTATTGCATTTAGCTCCCTCTGAGCTAATTTTTCTGTATAATATCTGCTTATCGTTATAATTCTTCAGTAATTGTTGATCTTGTGGGAAAACCCAGTCTCACCTTTGACCACTGGCAAAAAAAATAAACATTCTGCTTTGCAACCAAAGCTGTCTGGTGCCAGTTAATAAGGGGACACTTTTTGAAATGATTTGCAACCACTTCATGTCCTTCCTATGCACAGTGACTTCGGTTAGAAAACAATTGTTGCAGTTTAAGGCCCCGATCATAAACATGCACACACATGAGCCACACTGCAAGACTAATAGCTACTCTGGTTCAAGTCTGGTCAAGGAAACTCTGTCTCTGGACTTTGTTTCACGTAGATAGATTTCTTCTGATTATGATCTACATGATTAAGTAAACAAGACATCAAAAGGAATCAGTGATTTTATTTGTATGACATAAAAACGTAGTGATGACATGGAAATAACATATTTTACCATTCACAGCCAAGAAGAAAGTCAGTAGTAGTGCCAGTAGCAAAACTCGAATATGCTGTTTTGTTTTGACAGAAGCATGTTGATTCATCCTCTTTGCTGACATTTCTGATGTTAAGAAAATACTGAGCATTCCCCTCTCTTACTTTGAAACATGAATTGTTAAATTGTCCTATTAGTTTTTGTTGAGTATACATTCTTGTATCAACTGTTTGGGACATGCATCCAAGAGGCTGCTTATGCCAGTAGAAGAATTTGCTTTCCATTTCAGAAAGCGGACACTCCAAAATAACATTCTCACCAACTTCAACCACAGTCAAAGGAATCTAGTGAAGAACCTCTACAGTTTGAATCAGGGCTGAAAAAAATAGGAAAAGTGTAACAAATTATAGACAAAAATAGGTCATTGTCTTCAGACACTTAACACAGTTCAATATAAATAATCATATTGTTTAAAGTTGCACTTACACACTGAACGTAGGAGAGTTAAAGCAGCCAGTCTTCCAATCATTGTGGTTGACGGCGTCATGCTAACCCTGCTAACTGCTAATGGTACCAGAGGACCAGGCAAGCGGGCCACGGCTGTTTACAATGTTCAGCGGCCCGTAGCCGACAGCGGTGAGTCATTTTAAGCCAAGAGAAGGGGCTCTAAATTAGAAAGGGAGGAACATGAGTTAGCAGTGTGATTAGCGATTGTTACCGTAATTCTAAGCCAATAAAGTGTGTATTTCTGTCAGGTGGAAAAGGACGGCAAGGTTGTGGAATTTTTAGCGGTTCCTACTGGAATTCTAATACATTTTTTTTCTTGGAATTATGTTACGTTTCATGCATGTTTTTTCACATTATTTACTCTAAATACAACAAAAATACTCTAAAAACATATATTCCATGAGTAAAATGATGTGGCAAGATGTGTTTTCCAATGCCGGAAATGGCGGCCATCTTGGAAAATGGCGGCCATTTTGAAAAATCAAGTGACGTTATTTTTCAAATGAATGACCCCAAAGGGATAACGACACCAAATTTGCTGCTTGTATCCACTTGTGAACGATTTCCCCCTTATCTGCACCACTATTGTAAGTGACATGTTAGGACACTTTGTTTGGAATTCAGAACAGTATTTCCAGGAATTTTTACAGGTGTTTCTACAGGACATCATTAAGGCCTGGTGCAGTTTTGGGCAGTGATGGGTTACTTATTAATGGAGCTTTATATGTTGTAAGTACATTTTAATTTCAGAATGTTTGCAAAATGTTTTGGGGCCAACTACTGTGTCTTTCTAGTCTCACAGCACTTTGTAAAGTCCATTTTCATTTAGAACAACAAGCAAGGCCATGGCATGCAACAGCACTGACAGACAAAAGATGTGGCGAACCATTTCTCTACCTTTGACCAACCCCTGAGGCTGTTTACTAAGAAGAGATCTGCCTCTGCGGATCAACAGGATATGTGAGGTTAGAGTTGCAAGAAGGGAAGCGCTACAAGAAGAGGAATCTAATTTTAGTTTGACCAGTATACCTGGTTGTTTTTTTTTTATTTTACCTGGCTTATTCCACCAATGCACTTCTCGTTTTTTTCTAACAAAAGTCTAGGTTTGCTACATGCACTGTGCATTACACTGCTAAGGAAAGGAAACAAGACATTTGAGTTCACCACTCAGCAATAATGTGCCTGCAGGCACATTGTGTGCCTCTGACAACGTATATGCCAAAGATCAGTTACCTTTGCTGTGTGTTCTTTAAACTGCATGCTGGACTGTGATTAATATAAAAGAAGGAAATGATGAAAGTCATTCTGTGGAGTAAGAGATCAGGATTTTGCAGCAATAGAGTAAAGATTTTTTTTAAAAACACTTTTTTATAAAACTGGATTAAAACATTTGAAGTGCTCATATTATGCTCTACAAGTTCATAACTGTATTTACAGGTTGTACCATAATAGGTTTACATGGTTTCATTTTCAATAAACACCATATTTTTGTTGTACTGGACATTGCTGGAGCTCCTCTTTTCACCCTGTGTGTTGAGCTCTCTGTTTTAGCTACAGAGTGAGGCATCTCATTTATGTTCCATCTTTGTTGGGAGTCTCACATGTGGAGTACCTAAGTAAGGACTACCAGCCAGTTGGAAGCACAGTGTAATGGGGGTGCCACACAAGCAGCTAGGAGTTAATTACGTGTGTTACAAAGTGAAGTGAAGTAAAGGCTGGACTACAATAGAGCTGTTTGGAGATGGTGAATGCCTTTGGGGGGGGTGGACTTTGGGCTTTTTCACTTTGTAAACCTATAACATGCACAAAAAAGATATATAACACAATAAAGGAAAGGAGAAAAAGCCAAAAAGCATCATATGAGCACTTTAATGTGTAACACTCCCCTGTCTCTCCACCGCAACCAGCAAAGACAAAACGTGGTGCACTGAAAAACACTCGCTCACTGGCAGTGCATGACTAAAATACTGTGTCACTGACCAGGTGTGGGTTTGTATAACCCTCCTGCACAATGAAACTATTTCTATTGCACACGCTTTGCTGACTTCAAAACCCCCCTCTTAAGACTTAAATGGTGAGAATGACAGGAAGAAAAAGGGCTTTTGAAATCACACCTTGTTTTGGCAGCCCAACCACAACCAAGCTCAACTTTCCATGCGTCATTTGTTTGTCAGTAGCGATTGTTAATGTGTCTGTACACACACATTCACAAGAAAATAAAGAGCAGCATACAAATGAATGTACCGTCAGTGTTTGAGTTATATTTTATAGTATCTATCCCAACTTCATCCCCTGCATATTTAACTGCACAGTACTTTTCTTATAGTGATAGATTCAAGATCAACAATACAGTATCAACAGACTCCTATGCAATATTTTAATCTTTTGATGAATTTGAGGTATTGTACTGGATTGCAGTTGTAAGGTGTCCCTATTACTCCCCCCACACCTTCCCCCAAGCACACACATGAATGGCAGGTGAATCTGAAACTAAATTACACATAGTGTCAACATAGTGGACAGTTTAACAGCCCTGCTGTGCTCTTCCTGCTGATGTGCTTCACTACGGATGACTAACAGAGTGGGCGAGGACATCACTCATAATGCGGAACTTCTCGTTTTGTCCTGGGTTATTTAAAATGGCTCTTTCAATGTGACAATCTGTCTTTTTATTTAATTCTCACAATGAATCTGATCAATTACAATTAAATTTATCTCAGTGATAGTGACAACCCACTGGGTTTTAAATGGTCATATGGAACCATAATATTTACAATTAGATTACATGAGCTAATAAAAAGGTTTGTGAACTAATCTGCTGTGAAGGAGTCATGTAGTTTTCACCAGCGGATGGCAGTGATGTGAAGATGATTTGAATTAGTGTCAAGTGCTTTCAAATCTCAACATACAGACACCTGACAATGTGAAAGACCAAAAAAAAACAGACAAGGACAGGTTAATGGTATTAAATTTAAATGAATGGAACTACTGACTTTCTGGTTTAGCATTGAATTTTAACTATTGATAGCACCACCACCGTAAAACCTGAGTGTGTGATGAGAATGTGATGCATAAATTATAATTCTCTCAGAAACTGTCTTGTAACAGTGGGTTGCACACTTACCTAGATAAGATGAAGTACTTGTATTTTGCTGAATGGACGACTACTACCAGGCAATTTCTGTGATTGCAGTGAGCAGAAGGTTTATGGTGTCAAGGCTTTGATAAATGTGTGAGTAAAAAAGGTGTAGAAAACTTTAACTGACTTTCTCAGTGGTGCCTTAGCTGTACAGTCTATGCTTAGCTATTAACAATCTCGACTGGCATTGGAAACTTAATTGGAAACAACACCACCAGCTGCTGCTGACTTTCACATTTCATGTGGTGTCTCTGTTTGCTCCTGTAGTCCCGACCAAGAGGTGCACATCAGCTACAGATAAAGCTATGAATCCTTAATGCAGGACCATAAATCAAGCTTAAGTCTTCACTATTTTATATTTAGTGGCAATTATGAGACAAAAAAGAATTAAGTTTGTATTAGTGTGTCATTCATGTAGCATGGTGAAAACGGATGAAGCTTGCACGCTGTCAATGCCATTTTGGTAAATATAGCTACAATATTCTCCAACCACAACCAAGTGTTTTAGTTATCTTCTTCAACCATACGTTAAAACTATAATGTAGTTTTAAGTAATGTGACAACAACTGCCAGTGCGTCTCCATACAAGTGTTCTGTGATCGTACCACCCACCCTCCTCCACAGTGTTTTTAACCAAGGAGGACACGGAGGATAAAAAAATATGGACTCTTCAGAAGAGGTAATTATCTTTGCTCTATTTTCTGTCGAAAAGGCACCAGCGACACTATTACCTAAACAGCCATACATAGAATTACGGAGAGAGTTGTGTGCCACCGATAGTTTTTACTTTGTATCAACTCATTTGGCAATAGCTTGAATAACGGACGTTTATCAATATAAAAAAGTAAGGCACTAAAGCTTTTTCATACTGTAGTGTTGAGCACAGATATTGTAGAAATTAATTATTTTTCAACCATTTATATTGAAAATCTACTGTAAAATCAAACAATTTGGGGTTTCTGAATCCATGAGTATTCTGTCTGGAAATTGTTGGTTTCGTAATATGGACCAATATGCAGATGGAAATCCAATTCGGTTATGTCGAGTGAAATTCACTTCAAGATCAAATGACATTTGACATTTGAACATTAGGCAAATGTGTTGTTTACTGTAAATGTCCACTGAGAACAAACATGAGATGACAGAAGATGGTGTTGTTTCATGTGTTTGAGTTGGAAAGGTTTGGCTGAGATAGTTCCACTGTGGTAGTACAGTTAAAAGCCAACATAACGAAAGGCCAATCAGATTGCTCTGAAAAGTTCCCTCCCATTTGATATAATTACAATAAGCTAAATCATCTTTTGATATGATCTAAATAAGGTGCAGTCTCATGTGGAAAGAGCAGAAAATGCTTATCATATGTTATATGCTGCTTTTGCTCAAAATTGAGGTAAGTATTAAGTTAACGTATTTAAATATTTAAAATACATTTGTGATGGATTTGAGCGGGCATATACATGTATCTCTGTTGTTTATCATTCTTCTGATTTATTTCTTTTTTTAGGATGCACAGATGGTCATACTTTTGAGACGAAGACTGTTGGTGTTGGACAAAATGTGACTCTAACATGTACCCGCCAAAGACATTGGCATTCAACAAACTTATTTTGGATCAGACTGGTTTCTGGAACCTTTCCTGAATTTTTAGGAGGAACAATAGCCTATGATTTCAGTGTTTTTGAGACTCGTCGCATTACAGCAAAACAAGAGCCTGGCACATTTGTTCTGCACATCACCAACACACAGATAAGCGATACTGCAGTCTACTACTGTATAAAAGTCAGACAAACCAACATGACATTTTCAAAAGGAATATTTCTGAGAATCAAAGGTAAATACAGCAACAGAAACTCCAGTTGCTAAGTCAGTATTTAAGAATTATGCATATTTTTAACAGCAATTTTTATGTTTTCATTATTCTCACTTGTACATAGTAAGTTAGTGTATGCTTGCATGATGCATATAGTCACAAAACTCTTGTTTGAATATAGATCATTGTAACAGAAACCCCCTCCTATAATGTAATTGAATTGAGTGAAACATGTTTATTATACTGTATGTTGTTTTGATTTTCTAGGACCAGAACCTAATATCACTGCCGTCACTCTGGACTTTCCATCTGTTCCAGTCCGTCCAGGAGACTCAGTGACTCTCCAGTGTTCAGTCCTCTCGGACTCAGAGAACAAGACGTGTCAGGAGATCACAGTGTGTTCTGGTTCAGAGCCGGATCAGATAAATCTCATCCCAGTTTAATTTACGCCCAAAGAAACAATAGTGATGGATGTGAGAAGAGTCCGAAGCTCTTTCTCCACAGAAATGTATCTACAGTTTCTCTAAGAATGTCAGTTCTTCTGACACTGGGACTTATTACTGTGCTGTGGCCACATGTGGAGAGATATTATTTGGAAATGGAATGAAACTGGACAGTAAAGGTGCAACATATTTCTATGTTATAGTTTAATTACCCCCATCTTATCTAATAACTTAAATGATTTTTCTATTTCTTAACTTTGCTTATGTGTTTCTCTTCATAATGTTTCAGTTGTTGGCACGTGTGATTCACAGAACAACACAATTATCTTTCTGCTGTGTGTTGCTTTGGCTATAGGTCTAGTAGTTATAGCCTTCCTTGTTTATGCCATCAGGAATAAATCCTGTGATTGTTGCCTTGGTAAGACGCTACTCATCAATCAATTAAACTGTTTTTCCAAAACATAATTGGATTCACATTTGTGCTGTGTATACGACAAGCACAGTATCATGTATCTTTAAGAATGAGATCCAAGTAATGCTTTTGTACTACAATTTATGGTTTTAATATTACAGCTGCTGTGACTCTGCAAAATGCTGCAAGAGCCAGCCATAATAAGCAAAGTGAGCAGGTGAGGAATTTAAAGATGATGCTACACTGTATATGCATTGGAATCTGCTCTCTCATCTTCAATTTTGAACTTTCTTTCATCAGAGCCATGATGACTCTTTGGTTTATTGTACACGAACTTTACCAGGAGAAAACCGCAACGCAGGGAAAGAAATGCAACAGCAAAGGATGAGACAATCTACAGTGATGTTAGGGCTTTTGTAACAATTAACAATCTCCATAATGAATTTGCTCATTGATGCTATTTTTGTGGCACAATGTGTAAAAAATGTACTCCATGTGAATGTATCCATACACTTATAGATGTTTTATGCATAATATCAATATTGTCCAAACTGTTTGCTAACATTTAATAATATATATTTGAGTCCTGTTACTTCAGAAAAGAAAATCAAACGGTATTATGCAAAAATAATATTATTTAAATAGCTACCCTTTTGGATATAAGTTGTAGAATTGTGTTCCTAGCTATTACATTTGTTTAATTTTTGTGCAGTTTATTAAAAATTTCAAAGGGTTATGATGCATCTGACCTAATCTGTCTTTTTGGAAGCTTCATCTTGAAAATGGTGTCTTTGTTAAGCTCAAATAAACTTAAATAGCGTTTGAATCAATCAGGGCAAAACAGATTCCACAGCAGAAACAAAGACATTCATGGCCCCCAGAGGATGCATGCTTATACATTCGGTGTTCCCATTACTTTTCATCTAGTGCTACTAGCAGGTTAACATGTATGATGTAGTGTAAATAGACTGTCCTTACACAAAAACACCCAAGGTTGTTTGTGCAAGCAGAAATTACAATCGAAATTTACATTTTCAGGTATATTGTCAGGCGTTGTTCTTTAGTGGCCATATTAATTCTGACAGGCACAAAGCAGGAAGTTGTGTAACGTGGTTAAAGGGCTGAGAAAGTCCATTAAGAGTGGGCAACACAGAAACCCAGTGTTGGCTCTCCTACACGCATTAAACTGTGCTGTCCATGGTTCTAAAAAAAATAAATAAAAAAACTGCGAATGATAGTCAGATGTCGTCCGATGCGTCATTAACATGCATAATAATTAAAAAGCAGCCTCTAATCATCATTTTCAAAGAAATTCTCAAACATTTATATAATACATAATTTGAAATAATACACAGCCTACAGGGACTGTTAAAGGGGCAGTAAAATGTCCATGCTGGTCTCTAAATCAGAGAAAATTCCTGGTTGCAGATTTGCAAGATATTACCAGCCAATCAGGTAGGAAAAGAAAAGGAAAATGACAATTTCAGAATCAAAGTTTTCTCAAAGAGTAACTGAACTAAAAAAGGCATGTTTATTAAAATCAAATAGTTTAGTGAATTAATGGGAATGATAGGTGCTTCACAAAGAACAGGAAAAATCCAGTGTGGCAGTAAATGCACTTTGATTGTATGTTTGTGATTACCAATCAGATGCAAAATGCATTGGATGAGCTCCTTCACTCATAAAATAACCAACAAGTCTCCTCACAAGACCCGATGCCAAGATGATCCTCTTATGGGTTACATGCTTGTTCTTCATCAAGGATGTACAGTAAGTGCAATTTTATTCTGTTCAAGTATTCAGTTAAGAATGCCTGACAACTAGATACTTTTTATATGAAGGTTTTGCATGATAAATGTTATACATCATATACTAATGGTCATTTAAGTTATTTTATGTATTGTACTGTATGTTTTAATTTATTTTCGATATGCTAGTTCCAGTTACCACAATTTGACTTGGTGAACCTGCAACCTTCACGTGTGCTCTGCCTCATAAGGAGATTGACCGCCCACAGCTCGAATGGTACAAGCAGAGTGTCGGGGAAACTCTGAAATTAATTGTGACAATACGTAAATCTACAAAACCCGAGTATGCACCAGAGTTTTTTTAATCAAGATTGGAAATAAACAATAATAATTTTAGCAACCTGGCTATTCTGAGGACAATCCAAGAAGATGGGTGAAATACAAGTCTAGTTTGGAATGGGACATATGGATATTAAAGTTAAATATGGTCTACTTTTATTAAGTTTAGCAAATGCTGTCTTGATTATTTGACAAAATAATCTTTTCAGCCAATTAACACTAGACATGTTCCTGTGTTTTGGTCAACACATACTCATATCCAAACAGAATAGGTTGATTGTCAATGACTCCTGTAGCTGTAATCACTGTTTCAACAAACGCATGCACTGGACTAAAAGGGCTCCAAGTTTCTACATTTCAGCATTCTGCTGGGCCGACACTTCTGTGTCTGGCTTCCTAAATCTCAAACCTTTCCTTCATTTCTCAAGGTTCCACATATTCACATGATCACAATTAAACAATATAATTTTGTTCAGTTCCCACAGTTATGCTGAATGTTTAAGAACCACTGAGCCACAAATTAACAGGATCTCAGGAAGTTTAATTTTCATGAATTCTACAATCCAATGTATACAGGAACACATACACAAAACATGAGTGGCAGTAATTCAGCCTGGTCTCCTTTGGGGACAGATTCATATGGGACTTTTCTGCAGTGCATCATTACTGTATGCCCTTAAGACAACAGAAACCCTGCATTGCAAACTGGAGATGTCAAGTTTAAAAGCTATATTAACTTCTGTTTACACTGTCAGTTATAGAAACTCACCATGAAACCAAAGTGTTGTTGGTATTGTTTCATGTGTTTAGGTTGGAAAGATGGTTGATTTGTTTTCCACCGTGGTCATAAACTTCATCACACAAGGCCAATCAGATTGCTCCAAAATTGTTCCTTCCCACTTGATATACATTATGGTCAATAATTTTCATAATGCCATCTAAATTACAACAGTCTCAAGTGGAATAACCAGAAAATGATTGTGTTTAATTTAATACTGATGCTCAGAGTGGGGCGTAAGTATATGTGTACATATGTGTGTATGTCTACAGAGAGGGCTGGTGCTGGTTGTGGTAATCTGCTCTAACAACAGAGTACACACACTCTGGTGGTGACTCTCTCTTCTTCCTTGTCATTTTCCTTTTTAAGAAATCCAGTGCTGTGTAGTTCATGGCCCTTGCTTCGCCATCCTGCAAAAATTTAATATTTGTGTCAAGTATAAATATTTCAGAGATTAGGTCTGTGACATCCAAAAACATCTCTAGAGTATAGATTGCATTGAGTTTCTTTTATGTAATTTCTCATTCATCGGTACAAAGTGTTTTACTTTAAACCCAATCATCATACAGTAACATGCTGTACCATCTCAACAGTTAGTTTCATATTTTTTGTTATGACTAATATGTGTCATGTCCAAATAATCGGATAAATAAAAAAAGTAAGAGTATAGGCAGAATATTTATCACACACCCACATTTGGATCTACTACCCTTAGCCAGTGCAAATCAGACAACACACCACTACATATTTACCAAATCATTTGATTGATCCACATTTGACCTGTCATTACCACGATGATGGGAGGCACTCAATGCTTCTGTAAAAAGAAAAATAAATAACATCCTTCATAAGTGATTTTTTTCTTTTTCAACCTGTCACTAGAGGACAGTCACATTTCACATTTTCAGTTTTTGGCATTGAAGAGCAACTGGACAGTAGTTTGTGCATGTAACGTCTATAATTAGATGTTTCTGCTGCAATAGTATGGTGGTTTATCTGTCATAAGGATGTTTTATGTGCCTGTTCATTACTACGGGTTTACAGTAGCACAGAATAAGTGAGATCTCGCCATAGTTATCTCAAGTTAGCATGAGTGTTGTGTGAATATACTTGGGACAACTGTATGAACTCCTGAAGAACAAGAATACATGGACCTGAGTCATGCTCAAGAAACAGCATTTGAACATTAAACAACTGTCAACTGCACAGTACCCTACAACGATTTAAACCAACTTCTGTATCGTGGTGCAAGCAGTTATGGACTAGGGTGTGCTACTACAACTCCATGGGGAGCAGTGAAACCTGCCGTGGCGTGCTACGTGGCTAGCGTGGTGGAAGGTATTCCTGCATCTACTAGCAAAATGGAAGAAATGGCAACAGCAGCAGACAAAGAACTGCAGTCCGTCATAACACTTGTGAGTAGAGGATGGACTGAACACATAAGCAAAGTGGCTATAGATGCGAGCATATGTGCAAGTTAAATCAGAGCTGTCTGAATACAATGGGCTGCTTCTAAGAGGAAGCAGGATCGTCGTGCCTAAGTCAATGAGAGGTGAGATTATTCTCAAAATCCATGAAGGACACCAGGGCCTGATTAAATGCAGAGAGAGCATCTTCATCTGTGTGGTGGCCTGGACTTTCTTCGGAGATAAACTTGTAACAGCGGTGTGGTGAGCTGAAAAGAACACAACAAAACCTCATCTCTACACCACTTCCTGAGCGACCCCGGAAGAGAGTTGCAATCGATCTCTGTGAGCATGAACATCAAAACTACCTGGTAATTTCAGATTACTACCCCAGATTCATCAAGATTTTGCATCTGACCTCGTGGGCTGGACAAGTCATGTCACTGTTTTCGCAAGGTTTGGCATTCCAGGTGAAGTAGTGAATGATTATGGTCCCCAATGGTCCCCTATTCTCCAGTACAGAGTTCTAAGAATTAGCCAGGCAGTTAGACAGATCTACTCCCTGCTCCACCACAGGCTTTAGTTAAGCCAAGTTGTTAATGAGGAGGCGAATAAGGACACTCCTCTTTAGAGAAAAACCTTACTCAAAATGGCCCAGCTAGCAGCTGTGAAAGAAAGGACCAGCAGGAAAAGGCAAAACAGGCACATTACTTCAATTGCTGCCATGGAGCCAGACTCTTGCCTGCCCTGCAGCCAGGAGACGTAGTATTCTCCAAGTTGGATTACGAAAAGTCATGGTCTTCACCTGCGGTGATCCTGAGTAACAGCAGCACTCCAAGATCGTTTGTCATCAAGACACAACAAGAAGCTGTGCTGCGAAATTGCTGTCACCTTCAGTATATGGTATATCAGGTATAATGAGTACTGACACTAATGTTGATAATGTTGTTCACGGTAAATTCAGGTTACTGAAATTAATGTGGTTAATTGTGTTAGTATAGAAAAAGGGGGGATGTCATAAGGATATTTTATGTGCCTGTTCATTACTAAGGGTTTACGGTAGCAGAGAATAAGTGAGATCTCGCCATAGTCTCGCGGTAATCACAAGTGTTGGGTGAATATACTTGGGACAACTGCATGTGTTCAATAAAAGAATAGCGCCGGCTAAAGAGTATTAAGCCTTCGGATTTATTATTTTACATTCGACTACCAATAGGGTGGTATTGCCTTCTTTCACATACAATTTTTGTGTGTTTAGTCTGCCGTATAAGTTTTATTTGGTTAAAGTATTTGATTATTTCCACTGTCATCATATTTAGTTCATTAGAAATTCAAATTATGGTATTGTTATGGTTCAAACAGATTTAAGTGAAATTAAAAAAAGTAAGTGTGGAGAACCTACCTTTGCAATGTTCACAAACTTTCCTTCGATTTCCGTAGAAAATCAGGGCGGCGATTACAGTCACGCAGCAGGCCAACAGGACTCGAGAACAAGGACCACTGGGTCCAGTTCTGACCCTGGGAGTAATCACTAACTAGTTAGTTCAGAAAGCTAATGTTTGTCACCAGGCACATTTAGTATGTCATTTTAACCAGGCTAAATGAATGAATGCAACATGCATACATGATTTTGATACAACTTTTAAAACATACTTGTCTCCTTTAGTTCCTTCACCAAACAGGATCTCTCCACACATGACCACAGCACAGTAGTAAGTCCCAGTATCAGAGGAGTTCTGTATAGTTTTGGACAGACTGTAGACACAACTTCTTTCCTCTTTTCATCACTGTGAGTATAAATGATGCCTGGATGAGATTCTCCTGATCCAGATCTGAACCAGTACACACTGTGTATCTGGACACTGATCTGTGTTTCCTTTTGTCTTGGAGAGTGAACACTGGAGAGTCACCGAGTCGCGGTTGGACCGACTCTGTCTTCGGACTTTGTTTCACATACGCAGCTTTCTGCTGATTACGATCTGCGTGATTCATTAAAAAGACATAAAAAGAAATTCATGATTTAAATGATTTGCTTGACATAAAAACTTGACACAAATACTGAAAGTAAGATATGTTTTACCGTTCACAGCCAAGAAGATTCCATTGGTGAAATTATCTGAAAATATCACTCCATAGTGACAGAAGTATGCTGCTTCGTCCTCTTTGATGATATTTGTAATGGTAAGAAAATACTGAGTATCCCTTTTTGTAGCTGAGAAACGTGAGTTGTTAAATTCATTACTAGTAGTTAATTTGCCAAAGGTAATAACGACACGTTGGCCCAAATATCAAGAGGCTGCTTGTACCAGTTGAAGAATTTTCCATCTGTCTTAGACACTTGACACTCCAAAGTTACATTTCCACCAACTTCAACCTTGATCAAAGAGATCTGGTGAGGAATCTCTGCGGTTTGAATCAGGGCTGAAGAAAAAACAAACAGTAACAGTTTAAACGTGAGAGAAAAAAGAAAATAAATAATGACTTCTCTTAGATTATTACAGTACAGTACATGGTCTCCCACTAGTTAAGAAGTGCACTTACACATGGTACTAAGTAGAATCAAAACAGCCAGTCTTCTGAGCATTGTGGTGCAGCGCCTTCGTCTTACACCACTGATCTCTTTCCACTCAAATGGAAGATGTACTGAGTTAACCAAGGTTTACAAAGCAGAAATCGTAGTGATTGGCTGAAATGTACAAAATGACATTCCCCCTTCATTTAGCAAACCTCTGATCTATTTTCATCTGATAGGACATCTACATGTTCTCAGTTGTTGTTTTTCAAAAGTCAATGTTTTTTTAATTGTGTCTGTGATAACCTTTTTGTGTTTTGTGCTTAGTTAAGAACAAACACGAAGTCTTTAAGCAAAACTGGTCTTACTGACACACTGCATGTGTGTATTTAGAGTCGCAATCAACAGTCAAACTCTGGGCCTAAAACAGAAGCCATTGCAAAAGTGTCTTACACTTGCATTCTTTTTAATGGCCAGCGGGGTGACTTCAATTTTTCAAAGTCTGATTATACAGAAGTCATAATTGAAATGGCCCTATTTCTCACTTGATGTATTACCTCAGTTAACACTTTCCTCATGAGTTTATGGCCTCAATCACTAGTTTAAAGTCCTGTTTTATATAGCATGATGATCTTTTTGTAAATTTTGATTCCCTTGTACTGTAAAATGGACGATAAAGCCTTGTGAAAGACAAAGGCCTTCCACGTGATATCCTCGGGTGTCAGTCAGATCCACCTCTAACTCCTCCTCTGCTCCACCCTCTCATCCAAATGTGGTCACTTAACATGGTAGACTGAATGGCTGAAGTCACATTCTCAGTGCTACCTTAGCACACTTTTGTAACTGAACGAAACCTGATGATTTTTTGGATGTAGCGGTGGCTCTTGCTAGCTAATGAGATGCATCATGTAAACAAGACACACTATTGGAGTTGTTGAAAGCTGTTGTCCCCTTTTAGTGTAGGTTAGCTGTTTAGCCTTCTGTGTTTAGGGAACTTTTGAAATAATGTTAGCTACAGCGTGGAGAAGAAATGTGAAAACCACAGAATAAGTAGAAGAGTTTGCAGGTAAATCTTTGTAGAGAGGGGCTCGGTTTGATAAAGAGAACATTCTCCTATACTTGATCACTTCACTAGCTTTAGATACAATGCAGAATTGATTTTAAAATATTGCTCATTGCTACAAATCATTTAATGGCCTAGGTCCTAATGACTTACCTGCTCTTACAATCCCTCCAGAACTCTTGGATCATCAGACTTACTGTACCGATGATCTGAAGTAAATCTGATGATAGTTCAGTTTATTTTTCTAATATGGGCCTACTCTCTGGAACAAAGTGCCTGGTGATATAAGATGTACCGCATAAGATGTACGCAACTGTGTTGTCTTTAAAAGCAACCAAGAGATCTCCCAGTTATCTCATTATCTTGCCTTTTTTCTCTCTCTCTACTTTCTCTCTCTCTCTCTCTCTCTCTCTTCTATTTCATAACTGTTTGTTCCCAAGACACAAGGCTCCCATTATATATTCAGTGAACTCCCAGTTCACTTCTTCATATTTTAGATTTCATATTGCTAACCTTAAACTTTTTAGTCTTGCAAGTATTGAATGTTGCTGTTTATTGTTCCCAAATGCATCAATTTTATAAAATGTTTTTCACAATCATTTTGACGTTTCATAGCAGAAAAGCAGAAGTGAAACCAGTAAGATTAAGGGGGCCCATTTCAGATATGATTGCATTTAAACGTGTTACTAGTATCATCTGTGTTTAACCAGTCTAAATGTCTGCAGTGAAAAAGGTCTCATCCTCGTTGGTTTCACTCAACATTTTGACATGTGCACATTTGTATATCTGTCACCACAACTCCCCACAACAGTAGACAGAAGCATAGCTTACAAAAATGCATACAGAGCCTTGTATGTTGTAGACATAACAAGTCTTCCTTTGTTAGAAAATAAACACTTTAAAAAAGTATGTCAGTGCACAACTTGCTACTCAAATGAATAAACCCCCATCTCTCTGGACTCACGGTACTTTGTGTCTGCATGTCTGTTGTGCAAACCATGCAACGGCTACACTGACTGACATAAGCTGTGGTGGGCCATTTCTCCACCCACTGACCAACCATCAAGGCTGTTTACTCAGAGCAGACCTGATATGGGCTTCAACAGGATGTGTTGAGAGCTACAGAGACTTCAGCAGGCTAGATTATAGCTGATCGTGTTTGTTAATGTGCTCATTCAAAGTACAAATAATGTCTATCTTTTAAAGAAGCAACTATATGCAATCTGCAATTATCACAGATGCATATTAGTATATTTAGTTGTAATGTAGCTTTTTCATTCACCATTAATTAAAACAGGCTTCCAGCCCATCACTGCATCAGTGACTTTAGCAAGGCATTGCTTTGACAGATAATATGGCAACTTAAGATCACAGTTCAAACTCCGTCTGTTGGAAGAAGACCAGGGTGGGACAAGTGAATGATTAGCACCTCCCATTCCCATCTCTGACAGAAACTACCAATGCACTGTGTGTGTGTGTGTGTGTGTGTGTGTGTGTGTGTGTGTGTGTGTGTGTGTGTGTGTGCATCCATTATTTGCATTATTTGTGGTGACTGTAATGTGTCTCCTGTTTGCATGTGAAAGTACAAATTGTATTATGGCAATACGTCTTTTGTTTTTCTCTATACTTTCAAGTTGGCAATAAACCTCTTCTCTGTTTTGGTAATTTTTTATTTTTTGAGTTTGTAGTGTTGAACAGGATTGTATTGTCAAGGCGTTCTTGTCCACATTATAGTGAGGGTCAACCAATAAAGGGTAGTTGCGCAGGACTGTGTTATGCAAATCACCTTGTTAACCACTGGGTTATTTTATTTGTGACTTTCTCCCTCAGATAAAAGATGCAGGTCAGAAACTGTAAATCTCCTCGAGGTGAATGTGCTGCGTTACTGTGAGAGTGTCTCTCTGATGCTGCCTTTCACCACTACTGAACAAAATTGAGTATAGAGGATGGATGCTTTGACAGCCCTCCTCTGTGCTGTGCTCTTCCTGCTGAAGTGACTGACAAGCAGAGTGGGCGGGTCATCATTGATGATGTGGAGCATCTGAATTGGCTAGCTCTTATAATATTTAAGATGGCTCGTCTGTCTTAGTGTCACTTCAGCAAATGGCTGAACACATCTTTTAGATCTACATACTGTATATCAACATTCAATTATTTTTACTGAGGCTGACAAATGCTGCATTCATGCCACCTGGGAATATTAGGGACCATCCTGTGATTACGTTGTTTTTCCTACTGCAGTGTTCACATGATTGAGATGCGTTTTTATTTTCTATTTTATTGGAGTTTGGCATAACAACTTGATGCATTACTGCCACTGACTGTTGGGCGTAGCCTAGGCATCAGGTGTGTGAAAACATGGAGGCCACTATAACACCCCAAAGAGATGGTTTGGGGTGAGCCGGACCCAGAGTGAAGGCAAAGGGCCAACAAGTTGGGAATTCAAGACTGTTGAAACCATTTCAGGTGACTACGTCTTGAAGCTCATCAAAGAATGACAAGAGAGTGCAAAGCAGGAATCAGAGCAAAGGGTGGCTACTTTGAAGAAACTAGACAATATAAGACATATTTTCAGTTATTTCACACTTTACATTACATTACAATCGAAATTTACATTTTCAGGTATATTGTCAGGCGTTGTCCTTTAGTGGCCATATTAATTCTGACAGGCACAAAGCAGGAAGTTGTGTAACGTGGTTAAAGGGAGAAAGTCCATTAAGAGTGGGCAACACAGAAACCCAGTGTTGGCTCTCCTACACACATTAAACTGTGCTGTCCATGGTTCTAAAAAAAATAAATAAAAAAACTGCGAATGATAGTCAGATGTCGTCCGATGATGTCATTAACATGCATAATAATTAAAAAGCAGCCTCTAATCATCATTTTCAAAGAAATTCTCAAACATTTATATAATACATAATTTAAAATAATACACAGCCTACAGGGACTGTTAAAGGGCAGTAAAATGTCCATGCTGGTCTCTAAATCAGAAAATTCCTGGTTGCAGATTTGCAAGATATTACCAGCCAATCAGGTAGGAAAAGAAAAGGAAAATGACAAATCAAAGTTTTCTCAAAGAGTAACTGAACTAAAAAGGCATGTTTATTAAAATCAAATAGTTTAGTTAATTAATGGGAATTATAGGTGATGTGCTTCACAAAGAACAGGAAAAATCCAGTGTGGCAGTAAATGCACTTTGATTGTATGTTTGTGATTACCAATCAGATGCAAAATGCATTGGATGAGATCCTTCACTCATAAAATAACCAACAAGTCTCCTCACAAGACCCAATGCCAAGATGATCCTCTTATGGGTTACATGCTTGTTCTTCATCAAGGATGTACAGTAAGTGCAATTTTATTCTGTTCAAGTATTCAGTTAAGAATGCCTGACAACTAGATACTTTTTATATGGAGGTTTTGCATGATAAATGTTATACATCATATACTGGTCATTTAAGTTATTTTATGTATTGTACTGTATGTTTTAATTTATTTTCGATATGCTAGTTCCAGTTACCTGCAACCTTCACATGTGCTCTGTCTTATAAGGAGATTGACCGTCTACAGCTCGACTGGTACAAGCAGAGTGTCGGGAAACTCTGTTATTACTTATGTAAATCTACAAAACCAGTATGCACCAGAGTTTTTGAATCAAGATTGGAAATAAACAATAATAATTTTAGCAACCTGGCTATTCTGAGGACAATCCAAGAAGATGGGTGAAATACAAGTCTAGTTTGGAATGGGACATATGGATATTAAAGTTAAATATGGTCTACTTTTATTAAGTTTAGCAAATGCTGTCTTAATTATTTGACAAAATAATCTTTTCAACCATTAACACTAGACATGTTCCTGTGTTTTGGCCAACACATACTCATATCTAAACAGAATAGGTTGATTGTCAATGACTCCTAGTGTAATCACTTTCAATCACGTTTCAACAACTCATGCACTGGACTAAAAGGGCTCCAAGTTTCTACATTTCAGCATTCTGCTGGGCCGACACTTCTGTGTGCTTCCCTCGTCTCAAACCTTTCCTTCATTTCTCAAGGTTCCACATATTCACATGATCACAATTAAACAATATAATTTTGTTCAGTTCCCACAGTTATGCTGAATGTTTAAGAACCACTGAGCCACAAATTAACAGGATCTCAGGAAGTTTAATTTTCATGAATTCTACAATCCAATGTATACAGCACACATAAAAAATGAGTGGCAGTAATTCAGCCTGGTCTCCTTTGGGGACAGATTCATATGGGACTTTTCTGCAGTGCATCATTACTGTATGCCCTTAAGACAACAGAAACCCTGCATTGCAAACTGGAGATGTCAAGTTTAAAGCTATATTAACTTCTGTTTACACTGTCAGTTATAGAAACTCACCATGAAACCAAAGTGTTGTTGGTATTGTTTCATGTGTTTAGGTTGGAAAGATGGTTGATTTGTTTTCCACCGTGGTCATAAACTTCATCACACAAGGCCAATCAGATTGCTCCAAAATTGTTCCTTCCCACTTGATATACATTATGGTCAATAGTTTTCATAATGCCATCTAAATTACAACAGTCTCAAGTGGAATAACCAGAAAATGATTGTGTTTATTTATACTGATGCTCAGAGTGGGCTTGTGTTTTGTGTGTATGTCTACAGAGAGGGCTGGTGCTGGTTGTGGTAATCTAGTGAATACACACTCTGGTGGTGACTCTCTCTTCTTCCTCATTTTCCTTTGAAATCCAGTGCTGTGGTATATGGTTGTGGCCTTTAATATTTGTGTAAATATAAATATTTCAGTTAGGTCTGTGACATCAAAAACATCTCGGTATGATTGCATTGAGTTTCTTTTCCTTTCATCATTCATTACAAAGTGTTTTACTTTAAACCCAATCATCATACAGTAACATGCTGTACCATCTCAACAGTTATTTTATATTTTTGTGACTAATATGTCATGTCAAATAATCGGATAAATAAAAAAGTAAGAGTATACAGAATATTTATCACACATTTGGATCTCTACCCAGTGCAAATCAGACAACACCTACATATTTACAAATCATTGTCCACGACCTGTCATACCACGATGATGGGAGGCACTCAATGCTTCTGTAAAAAGAAAAATAAATAACATCCTTCATAAGTGATTTTTTTCTTTCAACCTGTCACTAGAGGACAGTCATTTCACATTTTTGGCATTGAAGAGCAACTGGACAGTAGTTTGTAATAACATGTAACGTCTATAATTAGATGTTTCTGCTGTAGGATATGGTGGTGGGACATTATCTGTCATAAGGATGTTTTATGTGCCTGTTCATTACTAAGGGTTTTACAGTAGAATAGAATAAGTGAGATCTGAATTATCAAGTTAGCATGAGTGTTTGAATATACTTGGACAACTGCATGTGTTCAATAAAAGAATAGCTCAGGCTAAAGTATTACGCCAGGTCTTTGGACTGTGGACTTGATGGTGACCTATGTCAAATTGACACAGAGGCATGAGCAGTATGGTCATGTGCTGATTGGAAAAACAGAGCACTGTGACATAAAGAAAGAGCTACCTCAAGCATATCATTTGGAGTTTTAAACAACACCCATGGTGCCAGTCCAGAGGAGCACAGGTAAGGCACATCTGCGTTATTCGAGGCTGAACAAGGCTGTTAAAGAGAACCGTACATCTTGCCTACCAGAAGAGATAACATAAAACTAGCGGACCACCATCTCTCTCATCCTCTAGGCCCAAGTGGCTTCTTCAGATACCATCCACCCGGTTGTCACTACATTCATCGCCGTTTGGATGCTTCACTGTGCGGCTGTGTTAATTGCCTGAAATGAGAGGGAAAGTGATGGAACTCAGGACTGGAGGTCATGGACAATATTCCCTCGTGTAGGCACAGAGGCGTTTGTGGACTGGAAGGTGATGCATGCATCGGTGTGGTCTAAGCTCAACAGAAAAGTGCTCCATCAGGCAGAGTCAGCTGCAGTTCCTCGGCCACCTCAATGATAGGTCTGGAATCCATTTGCTGACAACAACTATTCGCCCGCTGTCACATCACCAGATGTGCAGGTGAAAGGATACGGTTAACTACAGGTAGATACATCCCCAAACAGCAGGACAACTGCTGTATGAACTCTGAAGAACAAGAATACATGGACCTGAGTCATGCTCAAGAAACAGCATTTGAACACATTAAACAACTGTGTGCAGTGCACCTGGCAGCCTAAATAACTGTGGCTGATGCAGCAGTTATGGACTGGGGTGCTACTAGCTCATGGGACAGTGAAACCTGTCGTGGCGGGCTACGTGACTAGTAGTGGAAGGGATTCCTGCATCTACTCATCCGTCATTGTGAGTAGAGGATGGCTGAACACATAAGCAAAGTGGCTATAGATGCGAGCATATGTGCAGAGTTAAATCAGAGCTGTCTGAATACAATGGGCTGCTTCTGAGAGGAAGCAGGATCGTCGTGCCTAAGTCAATGAGAGGTGAGATTATTCTCAAAATCCATGAAGGACACCAGGGCCTGATTAAATGCAGAGAGCATCTTCATCTGTGTGGTGGCCTGGACTTTCTTCGGAGATAAACTTGTAACAGCGGTGTGGTGAGCTGAAAAGAACACAACAAAACCTCATCTCTACACCACTTCCTGAGCAACAGAGAGTTGCAATCGATCTCTGTGAGCATGAACGTCAAAACTACCTGGTAATTTCAGATTAATACCCCAGATTCAACAAGATTTTGCATCTGACCTCGGCGACGGCTGGACAGGTCATGTCACTGTTCGCAGGTTTGGCATTCCAGGTGAAGTGGTGAGTGATAATGGTCCCCATGGTCCCCTATTCTCCAGTACAGAGTTCTAAGAATTAGGGGGCTGAAGATCTACTCCCTGCTCCACCACAGGCTTTAGTTAAGCCAAGTTGTTAATGAGGAGGCAAATAAGGACCACACTCCCCTCTTTGAGAAAAACCTCAAAATGGCCCAGCTAGCTGTGAAAGAAAAGGACCAGCAGGAAAAGGCAAAACAGGCACATTACTTCAATTGCTGCCATGGAGCCAGACTCTTGCCTGCCCTGCAGCCAGGAGGCGTAGTATTCTCCAAGTTGGATTACGAAAAGTCATGGTCTTCACCTGCGGTGATCCTGAGTAACAGCAGCACTCAAGATCGTTCGTCATCAGACACAACAAGAAGCTGTGCTACGGCGAAATTGCTGTCACCTTCAGTATATAGTATATCAGGTATAATGAGTACTGACACTAATGTTGATAATGTTGTTCACGGTAAATTCAGGTTACTGAAATTAATGTGGTTAATTTTGTTAGTATAGAAAAAGGGAGCGATGTCATAAGGATATTTTATGTGCCTGTTCATTACTAAGGGTTTTACGGTAGTACAGAGAATAAGTGAGATCTCGCCATAGTCTCGCGGTTATACAAGTGTTGGGTGAATATACTTGGGACAACTGCATGTGTTCAATAAAAGAATAGCCCGGCTAAAAGTATTAAGCCTTCAGATTTATTATTTTACATTACGACTACCAATAGGGTGGTATTGCCTTCTTTCACATACAATTTTGTGTGTTTAGTCTGCCGTATAAGTTTTATTTGGTTAAAGTATTTGATTATTTCCACTGTCATCATATTTAGTTCATTAGAAATTCAAATTATGGTATTGTTATGGTTCAAACAGATTTAAGTGAAATTAAAAAAAAAGTAAGTGTGGAGAACCTACCTTTGCAATGTTCACAAACTTTCCTTCGATTTCCGTAGAAAATCAGGGTGGCGCGATTACAGTCACGCAGCAGGCCAACAGGACTCCGAGAACAAGGACCACTGGGTCCAGTTCTGACCCTGGGAGTAATCACTAACTAGTTAGTTCAGAAAGCTAATGTTTGTCACCAGGCATTTTGTATGTCATTTTAACAGGCTAAATGATTGATGCAACATGCATACATGATTTTGATACAACTTTTAAAACATACTTGTCTCCACTTTAGTTCCTTCACCAAACAGGATCTCTCCACACATGACCACAGCACAGTAGTAAGTCCCAGTATCAGAGGAGTTCTGTATAGTTTTGGACAGACTGTAGACACAACTTCTTTCCTCTTTTTCATCACTGTGAGTATAAATGATGCCTGGATGAGATTCTCTGATCAGATCTGAACCAGTACACACTGCGTTCAGATGGACACTATTCTGTGTGCCTTTTGTCTTGGAGAATTGAACACTGGAGAGTCACCGAGTCGCCCGGCTGGAACTCTGTCTTTGGACTTTCCATACGCAGCTTTCTGCTGATTACGATCTGCGTGATTCATTAAAAAGACATAAAGAAATTCATGATTTAAATGATTTGCTTGACATAAAACTTGACACAAATACTGAAAGTAAGATATGTTTTACCGTTCACATTGAAGATTCCATTGGTGAAATTATCTGAAAATCCCTCCATAGTGACAGAAGTATGCTTTCGTCCTCTTTGCTGATATTTGTAATGGTAAGAAAATACTAGTATCCCTTTTTGTAGCTGTGAAACGTGAGTTGTTAAATTCATTACTAGTAGTTAATTTGCAAAAGTAACCAACAACACGTTGGCCCAAATATCAAGGGCTGCTTGTACCAGTTGAAGAATTTCATCTGTCTTAGACACTTGACACTCCAAAGTTACATTTCCACCAACTTCAACCTTGATCAAAGAGATCTGGTGAGGAATCTCTGCGGTTTGAATCAGGGCTGAAGAAAAAACAAACAGTAACAGTTTAAACGTGAGAGAAAATAAATAATGACTTCTCGTTAGATTATTACAGTACAGTAGTAGTCTCCCACTAGTTAAAAGTGCACTTACACATGGTACTAAGTAGAATCAAAACAGCCAGTCTTCTGAGCATTGTGGTGCAGCGCCTTCGTCTTACACCACTGATCTCTTTCCACTCAAATGGAAGATGTACTGAGTTAACCAAGGTTTACAAAGCAGAAATCGTAGTGATTGGCTGAAATGTACAAATGACATTCCCCCTTCATTTAGCAAACCTCTGATCTATTTTCATCTGATAGGACATCTACATGTTCTCGGTTGTTTTTTTCAAAAGTGTTTTTTTAATTGTGTCTGGCCTTTTTGTGTTTTGTGCTTAGTTAAGAACAAACACGAAGTCTTTAAGCAAAACTGGTCTTACTGACTGCATGTGTGTATTTAGAGTGCAATCAACAGTCAAACTCTGGGCCTAAAAACAGAAGCCATTGCAAAAGTGTCTTACACTTGCATTCTTTTAATGGCCAGCGGGGTGACTTCAATTTTTCATCTGATTATACAGAAGTCATAATTGAAATGGCCCTATTTCTCACTTGATGTATTACCTCAGTTAACACTTTCCTCATGAGTTTATGGCCTCAATCACTAGTTTAAAGTCCTGTTTTATATAGCATGATGATCTTTTTGTAAATTTTGATTCCCTTGTACTGTAAAATGGACGATAAAGCCTTGTGAAAGACAAGGCTTCACGGCGATATCCTCGGGTGTCAGTCAGATCCACCTCTAACTCCTCCTCTGCTCCACCCTCTCATCCAAATGTGGTCACTTAACATGGTAGTCCACTGAATGGCTGAAGTCACATTCTCAGTGCTACCTTAGCACACTTTAACTGAGCGAAACCTGATGATTTTTTGGATGTAGCGGTGGCTCGTTTGCTAGCTAATGAGATGCATCATGTAAACAAGACACACTATTGGAGTTGTTGAAAGCTGCATTGTCCCCTTTTAGTGTAGGTTAGCTGTTTAGCCTTCTGTGTTTAGGGAACTTTTGAAATAATGTTAGCTACAGCGTGGAGAAGAAATGTGACCAAAACCACAGAATGAGAAGTGTTTGCAGGTAAATCTTTGTGAGAGAAAGGGCTCTCGGTTTGATAAACCGAACATATTACTCCTATACTTCGATCACTTCACTAGCTTTAGATACAATGCAGAATTGTTTTAAAATATTGCTCATTGCTACAAATCATTTAATGGCCTAGGTCCTAATGACTTATTTGACCTGCTCTTACAACCCCTCCAGAACTCTTGGATTATCAGACTTACTGTACCGATGATCTGAAGTAAATCTGATGATAGTTCAGTTTATTTACTAATAATTATGGGCCTACTCTCTGGAACAAAGTGCCTGGTGATATAAGATGTACCGCATAAGATGTACCGCAACTGTGTTGTCTTTTAAAAGCAACCAAGAGATCTCCCAGTTATCTCATACCTATGACTAGCTTGCCTTCATTTCTCTCTCTCTCGCTTTCTCTCTCTCTCTCTTTCTCTCTCTCTCTCTCACATGTCTTCATTTTGTTCATTAACTGTTTGTTCCCAAGACACAAGGCTCCCATTATATATTCAGTGAACTCCCAGTTCACTTCTTCATATTTTAGATTTCATATTGCTAACCTAAAACTTTTAGTCTTGCAAAAGTATTAGAATGTTGCTGTTTATTGTTCCCAAATGCATCAATTTTATAAAATGTTTTTCACAAACCGTCATTTGACGTTTCATAGCAGGAAAAGCAAAAGTGAAACCAGTAAGATTAAGGACGGGCCCATTTTAGATATGATTGCATTTAAACGTGTTACTAATGTATCATCTGTGTTTAACCAGTCTAAATGTCTGCAGTGAAAAGGTCTCATCCTCGTTGGTTTCACTCAACATTTTGACATGTGCACATTTGTATCTGTCCACCACAACTCCCCACAACAGTAGACAGAAGCATAACACAAAAATGCATACAGAGCCTTGTATGTTGTAGACATAACAAGTCTTCCTTTGTTAGAAAATAAACACTTTAAAAAAGTATGTCAGTGCACAACTTGCTACTCAAATGAATAAACCCCTCCATCTCTGGACTCGGCACTTTGTGTCTGCATGTCTGTTGTGAGAACAACAAGCAAAGCCACATGCAACGGCTACACTGATGACATAAGCTGTGGTGGGCCATTTCTCACCCACTGACCAACCATCAAGGCTGTTTACTCAGAGCAGACCTGATGGGCTTCAACAGGATGTGTAGTGAGAGCTACAGAGAGACAGCAGGCTAGATTATAGCTTTAGTCGTGTTTGTTAATGTGCTCATTCAAAGTACAAATAATGTCTATCTTTGTAAAGAAGCAACTATATGCAATCTGCAATTATCACAGATGCATATTAGTATATTAGTTGTAATGTAGCTTTTTTCACCATTAATTAAAACATTCAGCCCATCACTGCATCAGTGACTTTAGCAAGGCATTGCTTTGACAGATATATGGCAACTTAACTAACTAAGATCACAGTTCAAACTCCGTCTGTTGGA
>JABXJD010002114.1:0-61840 GCA_013375575.1 Percina caprodes
CAACACAGATTTCCTAATTTCTTTTTCATTTAATTTGGTCGATTTGCAAACACAACAAAACAAAGAAAAAGCAAAGTTCAGAGTCTGTTTTGTCCGGCATTTCAATTTGCTCGATTATGTTTTTTCCTTCCTAATTCTCCTGGTGTAGAATTCAACAGTAATTTGTCATAATGTGAACCATACTGAAAGTCCCTTTTTTTCTTTTTTTGTGTGTGTTTGTTGCAGCATAGAGTCAGTGAATGACGGCCTTTTCCACACGGTTGAGCTGCTGATTCAGAACCGTTCACTGAGCCTGGTTGTGGATAACGGTGCCCCTAAGAGCCTGGGAAAGCTGGCACGCCAGCCCTCCGTTGACCACAACACCCAACTTTACATAGGAGGTACGCACACACACAATTTTGTAACATATTCGTAGAAACGTTCTAAACATACAGATGTTACTTTTGCCCGCCGTTTTGTGGTTTTGATCACATGTTTGCCATGCACTACTACATACAAACATGTAAATACACACACACAAACATACACACACACAATGAGAACAGTAAGCCTTTTTTTCTAGAAAGAGACATGATGTTGCAACAGTAAGAGCTATGTTGCTGATTTTATTTCACTGGCAGAATCAACCAAGAATGGAACCAGAGATGAGTGTTAGCGTATTAATCAAACAAACCCTTCAATTTGCTTTCTTTTTTCTCTGGTTCCCATAGTTTCTTTCCATTCTTTTATTCCATTTCTTCCATCTTCTCCACTTTCATTTCTTTCTATTCACATTGTTCTCCTTCCTTTTGCAGGTGTACCATCTCAGGTGGTGGCCTCAGGTCTGACCCAGCCCTGAACGTTTCCCTCAGGCTTTTAACGGATGCATCCACAATGTCCGAATCAACGGTGAGCTTCAAGACCTGAGTTACCGAGTCTCAGGAGTGCGACCACATGGGGTCGACAGCAAGGTAATTACACAGGGAAGATTCATCATTCAAAAGCGGCATCATGTATATTACACAGCATCCTTAAAAGCCATATTGAAAAATACATTACCTCTTTTAGTGATATGAACAAGTGATATGAACAAAATTCTAGTGTAAAATCTAATAACAATAATGCTACATTTTTGGGAAATTTAGACCAAGGATTTTTATGTTCAAGGTCAGTCCAAATAAGCAGCAGATTTTCATTATATGAACAACAGTAGAAAACATTTGACAGATTTTTATGCCAACAAACCCAAGATGGTAGCTCTATTTACACTGCCCCCCCCCACCCAGTTAGCGTTTAAAAAGCCCTTTGACTCAGCTTCCACTGACAGTATTTTCTCCCTTTCTTGTTCTGTCACCAGGGTGAGGGCATTCTTGCAGGGTGCCATTCCTGCAGTGTGTGCGCCCAGGGTGCGTGCAGGGAGGAGGCGAGACGGGGTGACATGTGATTGTCCTCCAGGTCGCACCGGGGCCTTGTGTGACCAGACAACATCACCCAACGCCTGTCAGAACAACAGGTAAGACGAGACAGAAGAGACTGGGCAGAAATGTATGGATGTAAATATTCAGATGGTCATATGCATGTTACATACGTACTGTATGTACATAACCCAAAATAACTCTAACCTGTCTTCCCTCTTTCCTTCCTCCCACTCCAGATGTGTTCACGGTCTGTGTGTGCCGAAGGGTCAGTCCTACAGTTGCCAGTGCAGTGAAGGCTACCAGGGTCAGTACTGCGATCGACGGCAGGAGCCTCCAGCCTGCAGGGGGCAGCGCTGTGGACACGGGGAGTGTCGTGTGTCAGAGGGAGGAGAGCCAGTCTGCCACTGTCAGCCAGATTACACCGGGCTTACCTGTGACACAGGTAAAGTGGAGAGTATTAGAAGAGGAGATAGAAAATATGCCAAGATTCGACAAATATCAGTGCATATAATGTGTGTGTTGTACGTCCTTTCTCCATTAATGTCCAGAGCTTACATGTCAAGGAGAGATGGTGAGGGAGCAGCTGAAGCGCCACCACCCAATGAGAACATGCACGTCCACGACCAAGATTCCTCGCATGGATTGTCCCCGATCCTGCCAGGCAGCAGCACCTCCAGGTGTTTGCTGTGGTGTGACAAAAAGCAGAAGGAGGAAGGCGGTTTTCCGCTGCACCGATGGCACCTCGTACTCCGAGGAGATGGAAACCGCTCTGGAGTGCGGCTGCTCCAAGTGCCCGTTGTAACAGCACCGCAGTTTAAGTTTGTTTTGCAACACCCACCGCTGCCATTTTGTGAATTCCACACGTCAACGAGGCTGTCGCTCTGAGATTTTTCCACGTTGAAAAGAACCATCATTATGTGATTTTATTTACACATTCAGTTTGACTGCTGCCAAGTTGCTGCCAAGAGAAACCACAAACGAAAACAAAAATGGGACATGTGTGCTTGTTTTTGACAGAGAGAAAATATATTGTAAGATATAAGTGAGAAAAAACATAGAACTTATTTTTATTATGGATTTTTTTTTCTAAAAGATGATAAAAGGACTGATAAGTTGTTTTTTTAATATGTTGATTATATAATGTGTTACATAATATGGAAAGTTATTTTGTACCTTGAAAGAAGAAGAAATACACAGCAAAATAGATTAACATTCCTTAAAAGTATATGAATTTATATGTATGTATAAATCTATATAAATATATACCCTAACCCAATGAATTCTATATTTTCAAAGTGTATTTGCATGATGTTAATCTGAGTGCTGATTATTGGGAAGCTTTGGACACTGAGAGCGGAGGGCTGAGAGAGAAGATTCCACAACAAGGAAAAGTTGGCAGTCTTTGATAGCCCTCCCTCTTGGAGAGAAAAGGGAACTGTGTGTGCCTAGCTAACCTGCTTCACAATATAATGGACATCATCCTCACAAGTGAGTTCTTTGAGAAACCATAAAAGACTCTTTACACAGAGATGATTCAACTCATTGTTCTAATGTTATTCTTTAGTTTGCAGTTGCACACCGGACTTGGAGCCACATGAGGTTTGACATGAAAATCTGAAAGACATTTGCTCATTTATTAAGAATAAAACATTTTAAATGAGAAATCCCCATTCAAACCAACAATAGAATAAATCATACTGTAAATCCAGCATAATGCTGAGTATACACCTATTAGCTGCTGAGATTTAAAATGAGTTCACCAAGGACATCCCTGATGAGTGATGAGAGCTCTCAACACAGGTTCAGAACCAGATGATCAAACTTTTTTTTTAAAGAGTAACTTAATTCCATGCTGAAAAAGTGTTTCACTGCATCCTGAGGTTGAATGTCTTGCATCACTGCTGGGTGTAGTCAGCTGTGACCAGAAGAGTGCTTTGTTGCACCTGTAACCACACACCCTCTGGTACGTTTCTACATCACAACAGCAAGGTTCCTGTAGATGTTAAAGTAATAATCTTGAAGATTTTGATTTAAATAAATGTCTGTTAAGTCACTAGCACCGAATCAGGTAACACAACGGTGAATAAGCCTATATGGCCAATTAAAGAAAGTCCTTGCATTTGCAGTACTACAAACTGGGTGTCTGTGGCGATCACAAGCAGCGCACAGTTAGTGGGGCCTTTCCTAACACCCAGAAGTGGTTGGTCCACCAGAGAGGGTCTCTCTTAAACCCATTTGTGTGTGAAGTGGCATACTGTTTTTTTCCATTTTCTGCTAGTGCTGTGAATAAAAGGTTACTTCGGCAGAACAAACAAAGAAAAGAGTGATGATTCCAGAAAGTGAAACTTGAAAACAAGTTAAAGTGAAAAAACACACATGCAATTAGCGTGTGTGGCCATAGGTGCTGCCGAAGAGAACACAACAGAGAAGATTGAGATTGTAAATTCAAACCACTGTAGTAAAAACAGCAAAACAACTTTTTCAGCTGGTTTAAGTTGCTCTTTAAATGGCTGCTCAACATGAGTTGATTTTCTTACTGGGCAAGGGAAGCCATTTTGCATAAAGACATTATGCAAATCAACAATCAAGTGTATTTGCCTTAACAGATAAGTACGTCAAAAATTAACATTGTTGATTTAACTTCAAGTCCCTTGGTGTACTTATTTTGAAATTTAAAAATGTTGCTGCAATATTGTCAACAGCTGCTACTCAATGTTTGATGCAGACTTGTGTCCATGATGACATAATCCAATTTCTATGGTGACCTTTCTTAGTTCCCAAAGTAAATGATGCTTACATTAAATAAATACCCATTTCTCCTAATCAGATTGTGTGTGCAGGCCATATGAAATTCCAAATCAGGTACAATTATTTAATTGGGTCAAAAACAAGAAAAGCCTTAATCCTGCCACAGTCCTTTTAGTATGAATTATTTGAGAATATTAGCATCACGTTTCATGTGAAATTGCAGCATCATTAAGAACACTTTGTTTAATGTGTGATGAATTCAGTGTGTTATATGGTAACATTATATAATGCAGGTCTGATTGATGTATTTGAGGTGCATACAGAAAAACACATTTCCATGAAGCACATGACGACTCAGTTACCTGCTGAGTCAAGGTGGCTTCTGTAACTTTGTCATTGTTTAGGACCAAGGTACCACAACACAGCTGAACAGCTTCAACATCAGGCTTTTAACCGCCTATAGATGACTAACATGATTAAAAGTATAGCAAAAGACTATAATGTAACTACTACTGTATTGTTTACTTTATACATTGTTGCTTTGTTTACAACTGGTGCAAAGTATTGTCACACTTTTACAGTTACTTCACAGCTGTACAATTCTGGGTTTGAGACATATCAGTATTATCCGTATCTGTCAATGTCACTGCTGTTCCTTCTATATAATTCTCTGTCTCACTACATTCTCAATGCCTTCCCCTCCTGCTTTTATCTGCCTTTTTTTTGGTCTGTCCAAGATGTCTCCTGTACTTGCTTCAGCCATTCATTTTCCCCATCTCTTACCCTTCCTTTTCTCTCATTCTTTGCGCCCATGCCTGTTTTCACTATTTGAGCTCTTGCCAACTTCTCTTTGCTCTACGCATCCCTTCTTTACCTGACCCTAAAGATTTAGTTTTTCATTGTGAACAGAATCAAAACACCTTAGTGATTCATTATTTACAATAGAATAACCCTAAAGTCAGTCATTTCCATTTTCCAGATCTTGGGTTAAAAAAACAAACATGAATATGTGAGTGATAATTGATACTTATGTTGAATGTTCAAATTAAACTACGATTGAAAGTCTTCATTGTCTGAGTCTAAAATGAATGTTCAAAATTAATTTAATCTCAAGAAATGCATGAACTCCCACATTATTTGTCCCAGCAGTATTGATCGAGGACTAGGACTGTGGAGATCTCATCAGAATCACAATCAGAATCAGCTTTATTTGCCAGGTATGAAGACACATACGAGGAATTTTTTTTTGGAGCATCGTTGCTAACAATGTTTTTACACCAAAACAACCAATCATAATTTCTTTGTCAAAGCAGGTTGCAAATCCACATAGTTTATGTCCAAAATGTGTTATTGTTATTCTGTACCATCAAACTATTCTGCAACAAATTATATGTATTGACTGAAAGTACTTTCTTTTGTTTTGATACCTTCAATTAAGTGATTTCCAACACAAAATTGTTTTTTCATTGACAAAAAAAGCTACATTTTGTTTATACCAATTATAATTTACAATTTGGTTCATGAATACAAAGCTTTTCCAAACATTTGCTACTTTTAAGTCACTTGACACACTTTCAGTAAAGCTGCTGTACTGTTGGCCCTGGTGGCAACAAGACTGAATTCACAAGCCAAGCCAGGACTCTTGTCACAAAACACACATTTTATATTCTGTTGTCGCAGTCATGTCTTCCCCATATTGTTATCCTCAAAAGAGTGAAAAAGCACCCCCTGGGTTGTAACAGCCTATAATATAATAATAACAATTAAGTGTCAGTCCGTGTGGTCAAACATGATATTGCAACCGAACGGAAGCCAACAGGTGAAATTGATTAAAACATCTGAGTAGGCTCTCAAAGTCGTGCAGCCACTGCTACTGTTGAACACATATAAGCATTTACTGATGACCTCTTAATAACAGGGACACATCAACTCAGCTCATTACATGTATTTTGATGCTAATACTTATTACTACAGTAAGTACGATTAAGACAGCTGGATATTTAAAAGGTGCCACTGGTTGGGTTGATTCCAATTGACATCAAAATTACAAAAAACTGTTTTTATAAGGAAATGTTTTCTGTTGCCACATAAACATTTCCACATGTTAAACTGATACTGTAGTCATTTTATATAGTCTTGGTCTGTCTTTGCAATGCTTTACAACAGAATATGTTCAGTATTGACGGTCATTGCCCTTGGCTCAACTATAAAAAGTGGTAACAAGATCATATATTCTGTACAATATAATTTTCAGAAGCTTCAAACTATTTTATATACTATACTATAATTCCCTAACTTTATGTCCCTCAGGTTTCTCACTGAAGGGTGCCATAAGCAGGGAGAAAACACATGGGCATGGATCACGCTTTTCTCTCTGTTGTACTTCCCCAGGAAGTGCTCTATCTAAAGAAAAAAAAAAAGTAATTATTAAATAAATTATTTAAATTTATGATGACAAATGATTCTGATAAATGAATATTTAAAAAATAAAAATGGATGGTCAACCATGTTTTGAGTGGTTGCCAAGGGCAACTGGGCAACCATTACTGTCGAGCACTGAAATAGAATAAACATTTCATACAAAAATCTGAGAAGAATTTGAATCATAACCGTGCAATGCAAAGAATATTTGCCAGCAGTCACAATGCTATCGACGTTGAAAATGTTGATGTACAACCTTAGGAAACAGCTGCAGGTATTTTAGTTAAGTTGGCTTAATAGATTATTAAATAAAGTAAAAAAGTAGCTTGACAGTAGTCAGCCAGGTTTAAACATTCGGAAAATTCTTAAGTTACCCATTCATTAGAAATTTTGAAAAAGTAATATCTTGTTGCCATGATCCATCCAGTACTGAGCTATTTCACAGGATAAGTGAAAACTTTTATCTGCTGGTGGAGCTAGAGAAAATGTCAGATGGTTTACAAAGTCACTAAGATTTATCTTCTGGGCACCATGAATGTTTGTATCAAACTTTCAATTCGTCCAGTAGTTGAGATATTTCTGTCTAGAAGTGTTTGACCAACCAACAGACATACCAACATTGACATCAGTAGAGCCGCTGCTTGCATGACTAAAATCTTAACTGCTCAACAAATAGTATGTTTGGTTGGTTTAACCTGGTGACTTTATTTTTTTAACCCTAACTGTGTCCTACCAAAAGATGACAGCAGTGTCAAGAGAGATGAGACTATTGTGTATCATGTACAGTATGTGCATGAAATGAATGGAAATTAAACTGCACACGTCTTCGTTAGTCTTAACTGTACTTCATGTCACCACCTGGAAGAACCTAAGATACACAACATTTGATTAGAATTTTTTTTAATAAAACATGCATTTTCTATTGTAACACTGATGAAAAAGCCATGACAACTGAATAATACATCACCTTTCAAGAGCAGACGTCACAAGGTCCTTCGCAACAGAAAATGGCAAGTAAAACAGAACAAAAGACATAAAATGCAGACATCAAGCTAAAACCATAAAGACAAAAAATTACCCTTAGAAATAAATAAAATGTGAATAATTTTATGAACGTTTTTTTCTTTATCCTCTTTTGTTAAATCATGAGCACCTGTTACCCACCAAAAGATGGCAGCAGTGTATAGAGAGAGGAATTGGGTATTTGGGTTTTTATATACAAAATGGATATACAGGCTCTCAAATCTGGAAGGTCAGAAAGTAGCTAATGGAGTCAACATTGGAAATAATAATAATAATAATAATAATAATAATAATAATGATACAATATCATATAGCACCTTTTTACAGAAAGTCACAAAGTGCTTCACATGATAAACATTTGGTAAAATACATTAGCATCCAAATAGTAAATAAGCAAGCAAAAATAAATAAAATACAAATGAAAGTAAGATTAAACGACTAAAAACCCAAAGTTACATGAGACAAAAGTGAGTTTAAGCAAGTGTGTCTTCAGCTGCTTTTTAAAAGCCTCAACAGTGACTGCAGAATGTAAGTTAACCTTAAAGGAATGGTCACCTTTTAGTTTTTAGGCTAGTGCATGGCATAGAGCTGGGCCATATATCAATATTATATCGATAACGTGATATGGCCCTTAGATTTTGGATATTGTAATATGGTGTTTGTTTGTTTTTTTCCTGGTTTTAAAGGCTGCATCACAGTAAAGTGATGTCATTTTCTGAACTGACCAAACTGTTCTATAATTTCCCTTTACCCACTTAGTCATTATATCCACATTACTGATGAATACTTATCAACAATCTCATTGTGTAAATATTTTGTGAAAGCACCAATAGTTAACACTACAATATTGTTGCTGTAGCAATATTGAGGTATTTGGTCAAAAATATTGTGATATTTGATTTTTCTCCATATCACCCTGCCCTAGCATGGGACCAACTACAAAGGTAGTAAAGGCAACCTTAAGGTTGTTTCTGTGACTGCAGAAAAAACAAAGTATTTAAAAATATTTTTACAGAACTTGGTCTGTAGGAACCTGTAGTACTTGTTTTGCCACACCCTCCTCCAAAGAGCACTGGAGGACAGTCTGGCGGTCTGGCCACTCCACATAGCATTCGTAGATGGGAGGATAACAGGCTCTGGTTTATCTGAAATATTTCCACACCGACAACTTCAGTGAAAGAGGAGGGGGGCTCAAGTTCTGTCGATGGGTCTCCTGCATCTGCAGTTGTCCTCTAACAGTCACAGCCAGTCAAAAGAAAAGATAGGAGGGCAAGACTCGCAGCACTTCAACTAGTGTATTTTCCGCTTGGCAGAACGTAAAATAACGTAACGTAAATTTTCTCTAGGCATTTACACCCATTCTGTCCAAAACCTCAAAACTATTGTGTTTAGGGCGAATTGAAGTTAATATCGATTATTAAAAACAAAATTTAAAAAAAACACCATGTGTAATGTTCTAAGAAGCCAATTATCCACCTTTAAACACGACTGAGCCTTTGAAATGGAAGGTTACTGTGAGAGAAGGTAACTTTCTTAAGCATGTTTGAGGCTGAAGCATGGAACAAAACCTCAAACATTTCATTAAAACTTGTGTGTAGCAAATACTCTAACAAACTCATATTTATATGTATTTTTTTAAATCACGTATAGAAATGTACATAAATTGTTGCATTGAGATGCAATAATCAGTTTAGAATTGATTTGTTGGCCTCTGAATCACATCGTAAGGTGACCAGAGATTCCCTAATAAATCTAATTCACTAATAAATCTATTTTATTGTCTGCAATTAAAAAAAACAGACAGCAACAGAAAAAATACAACAAAAAAATGTGTACATCTGTGGCTGTATCGATGCAGAATCACGTCTGCATCGCGATGCATCAATGCAAAGATTAACCCTAGTATATATGTCACAGCTGGGCCTGTCCAAGTTTTAGTTTCAGTCCAAGTCAGACAGTGTCTTCACATTTACAGACAGTGATCTTGGGTGTTGTAGGTCCAGTGTACTTTTTAACCTGTTGGTGCCCTCTAAGTTTGAACTTGAAACTTGTTTGACCTGCAGTGCACTAACAATGAGATTACAACTGCCCGTAACGTAACCTGACTCATGATAAATAAATAACTCATTCTGGTTTCAAAACGTCTTCCCTGCCTAATACGCTAAAGGACAATAGAGTTTCAGTTTTCTTTTATTGTTAAACTGAAACTCATTAATTGACAGAACGGGCTTGTATTGGGTAAAAGGTCTAAGGGACAAATCTTATAAAATCACATTTCATCTCATACAACACTTTTGTGCATGTGAAAGCGATGAATCATGCGTTTTTATGACAATGTCAAAACCACACTGCTGGTGCTATCATGTTTGCAGATTAGAAATACTTGGTTGAGATGGTTTCAACTTTGGTGGTACACTGCAAACCAACACGACAGACAACTCTAACCAATCAGATTGTTTTGAATCTATTGCGTCACATTTGATAATTGCGTTAGGACCAATGGTTAAGATTAATCATCCTGTGGTACGATCTGAATTAACTGCAGTCTCAACGGGGGTCAACTTGAAAATGCTGATCCTATTCTGCTTAGCTTTCTTCACAATGGGTCGTAAGTATGTGTACAAAATTCAGTTTACTCCTGTTAAGTTTCAATTATTTTAACCTTCTCATGGTAATTTTGGTAAATGTATCATATTCAATTTGCCTTACAGGCTGCACAGACAACCAAGGTTTTGTGACAAAGACTGTTTGTGTTGGAGAAGATGTGACTCTAACATGTAGCCGTCCGTCTGGATTGTCAGGATACTTATTTTGGATCAGAGTCGCTGCTGGAAACTTTCCTGAAATGTTAGGAGCCACTTATACGTTTGATAATGCCAAAGTTAATAAAAGTCCTCGCATTACAGCAAAACAAGAGCCTGGGACATTTGTTCTACATATTACCAAAACAGAGCTGAGTGATACTGCATTTTACTACTGTGAACAAGTGGTTGAACTACAAAAAACATTTCTGACTAAAACGTCTCTGAAAGTGAAAGGTAAGCCATTTTACCTTGTTCATTTGCAAGATTTCATTTCCATCTTCAGTTATGAACATTGAAGCTTACTGTACAATACTCTTTTATATCAAAGGTTGGTGGCATGATTTGGTTTCATTCCCTAACTTTGAATAAGTAATGTACTTGAGTAGTTACCAAACATTTGTATTAGGCGATATCATGGAAATTTACATTTACAAATTACATTGTTTTTCTCATTTCCCAGAACCTGATATCACTGCCGTCAGTCAAGACTTTCCACCTGATCCAGTCCGCCCAGGAGACTCGGTGACTCTTCAGTGTTCAGTCCTCTCGGACTCTGAGGACAAACCATGTCCAGGTGAACACAGTGTGTTCTGGTTCAGAGCTGGATCAAATGAATTTCATCCCAGTTTAACATACGCGCACAGAAACTGTGGTGATGAATGTAAGAGTCCTGAAGCTTACTCTCCACAGAAATGTGTTTACAACTTATCTAAAATAGTCAGCTCCTCTGACGCTGGGACATATTACTGTGCTGTGGCCACATGTGGGGAGATATTATTATTGGGAAATGGAACAAAACTGGACGTTGAAGGTAACCACCATTTTGCATATTTAATCTATTAGAAGTCAAGCTAAATCCTTAGATAATTTTCTACTAAATATTTATTTTACAAAGAGTTAAACAAAGATTAATGATTTACTTAATTTTTACAGTTTAACTCTTTTTCTCATGTCAGCAGCCAACATTTCGTCCGGAGATTGTCAGCAGGCCCATATTGTTCTGTCTCTGTTGTGTGCTGCTTTGGTTACAAGTTTGATGGTTGTAGCCTTACTGGTATACACCATCAAGAAAAACGAGTTCAATTGTTGTAATGGTAATAAAACGTTCTTCACTCTATCACACATTGATTTATCTGATTTTACTCAAACATTAGTGCCATGTCTCTTTTCGTCTAATATATTTATATATTTGGTCTATATTGTTAATTCTCAAAATGTGATAAAATCCTGTGCATCCTTATGATATTACATTTTAGCTGCTACTGCGGTCCTGCAAACAAATGAAACATCTACTGGTGATCAACAAAGTCAGCAAGTGAGTCATTCTAACGACAAGATGTTTAGTTGGCACATTCATATTGACAGCTTCTATCTAACAATGTTTTGCGATGTATTTTTACAGGCAGATGAAGACTCATTGGTTTATTCTGTGCCTCGCTTCACCAGAGGGAAAGCTGGCAGGAGTGTCCAGAGAGATGCAACGACAGTCGAGGGAGAGAGCATCTACACTGCTGTCAGGGTTTTGGGGTAGGATTCAGCAATGCTCGAATGGTACATGTCCTGTTATATGGCAAATATTTTCTCTGGAGAGTCATAAAAATGTCAGTTACTGTATATGTTTAAACCAGATCTTTATGTCTGTTGACTTTTGTTTTATTTTTTTATCTTACATTTTAAGTCACTATGGTTATACTGTATATGATACACGTGATGTGCTTTTTTGTAAGGTTAAATTAGAAGTGTTTCCTATGCGTTCTGTCTCTTTAAGTCATAGAAAGTTTAACCTTGTGAAAAATTTATTTTTAAGCTCCTTATGTTACAAAAGGCAACATGAGAACATTATTGGGCAAATAACTATGACTGGATTAAAGAACTGATCCCTTACCTGAAGCTGACTTTTTCCATTTTGGGTTACTTTATACTTACATTTATTATGTGGTGTAACTGAAGCTGGTCACATTTACTTTTAGTTAACTGTTTCAGTTACTTTGGAAATACTGTTTATAAACAAAATGTAATCAATTACGATGTGTTATTATAGATTTAGCTACCCAGCAGATTAAAGTAATATTAGTTTTTGTTTTTTAACTTTTACAAGCTGCAACATAAGTGATGCTAACACAAAAAAATGATCAATACTTATAACACAATGCATTGGGTATAATTCTGACAAAGACTATTCTGCATAATGAGTATGTGTAAGTATACTTTAATGCTAATACTTTTGCTGCCCTCTCCCTCGGTTGTGCTGCTTCCAGTGAATCTCATAAATTAGAGCTTTTCTCCAATCAAATTTGGTAAGTTTAATGGATTTTTCTGCATTTTGGTCAAATGATTTTACTAGCTATTACTGCTTCCTTTAGATTGTTGCTGCAAGTGTTAAAGGTTTGACCAGTGTCAGTGGCCGCTGTGCCCTTGTGCGTGCGTGGGGCCTGTGTGTTGAACCCAGCAGCTTGGCTGGAATTTGTGGCGAAGCTTGTTGATTCTTAATTGTGTTAATTGTTTTTTTTGTGGTTGTCATATGAGTAAATGTGACTGGTTGTTATGGGTTTGTTTTTTTTCCTTTTGGTAATTACATAAAGTTGGACCCTATGTGATGCAGCATCCTACTATACTGCATGAAAGTGATGGCTGCAGTCACTGTGTGTCTCTGCAATAGTTCGTTGAAACGCTAGGTGTCAAATGTTGTAGGTGTTAAATCACTATTCCACACAATAATGCCCTAGTGTCTTGTTGAGGTCATTGGTAGGCTAGTACTGAAGGCCCAGGTGTAAAATACACGGCCCGCCCCTGGTTATATGTAATCAGTTATTTCTTTCTAAATTATCATAGTCATTGTTTTCAATTAATAGTTTTATAAACCTTTTGACTAGTTTATTACTGAACCCAGTCATCACACGCCTCGCCATTCCATCCTGCGCCACCCACCACCACAAATAAAATCTTAACCTTGGGGAGACACTACTAAGAAAATTTGAAAACGGAAAGTGTCAGTCCAATTCTAAGAAGTCAAATGCAGGTTATGTGTTAAGAAGGCAACTCTTCTCAGCTGTGGGAATTTTCTTACCAGTTCACAGAAAACAAAAATGTCTTAAAACAGAGCTATGTTCTTCTCCTACTTCCATTTCCTTACTGAAAGTGGGTCAAGAAGCAACCACACATTGTATTTGAAAGCAGCTGCCCTCCATCATACTGTGAATGCGCCTTGTCCAGAATGAAATATCACGGCTGTCTGATGGATTGTCATGAGATTTTGTTCTGAGGGTTACTACTAATAACTCAATTAGCGACATTGTTCATGCACAACCATCAGGTTGATATTTCTTTTGCTTATGTTGCTGTCTTGACAACTATTAAATTAATTTCCATGAAATAGAAATTCATCATCCCCAGAGGATGAATCCTAATGACTTTAGTGATGACTTTTCATGTAGTGCCACAAGCAGATCTATTTTTTTTCACAAAACTAATGGCATTGCTCAGCTGTAAATTGTTTTTAGTGGTAATTGGCTAATGCTAGCATGCTAAAACCGTAAATTAGGATGGTGACCAGATGGTTAACATTAAACCTGCTTGTAATCAGCATGTTGGCATTGTAATTGTATGTTCAAATTCTGACCTGCGTAAGTACTGTCTCACAGAGCAGCTCGCATGGCTGCAGTCTTGTTTACTTATTTGTGTAATGCTGCTGATGTAAGATTAATTATGTACCTGTCAGCTCAACTTCCATTTAAAATGTGAGTCACTTTAGACCTGGACTGGACAAAAGGGAGCAATATTGAATCAAGAGCATTGCTCTCTGCCATTCAAACAGACCACAAAACCTAAAAGGATTGAGGTTGCATAATGTGACAGGAAATGTAGCCTACTGTTGAGACCTCCCTACTGTGACAGGCTGACCCATCAACACCATCTTATCAAATCCCCTTAACTGTAAAGATGATAATATAAGGTGGTGGTGGTGGTGCACTTTCTGAAAAACCAACAAAGATCAAGTGAGAACAGTCAATCAGGATGATCCTTTTATTGATAACACTGCTTCTTCATCATGGATGTAAGTGCTCTTTAACACTATCCAAATTTATTGAGTATTTTGTTGGAATTTCTTTTTTTTTAATATTTACTTTTAAATTGGTTTGGAATTAAATAAACTCAAGTAAATGTATGCAAGTAATATAGTATGTGCTTTCTTGATTCAGTAAAATCAAATTATACATATGGCTTATTTGTCTTTTGTAAAATAACTTTAGATTAGAACTTTTTACAAGTTTTGAAACGTGCTATAGAATTAAAAACCTTTCTTCTTTAATTATTATGAAATACAAATTATATATTCTCTTTTAATCCAGATGCACTGATCTCAGTGACCACAGTTCAACTAGGCAGACCTGCAACCTTCACATGTGTTTTACCTGATTCGGAGTATAGCAATACACGAGTCAAGTGGTACAAACAGAGTTTTGGTGATACTCTTACATTAATTACTACGCTAATGAAAGGCGCTGAAAATCCCATGTTTGAACAAGGATTTCATCCCTCGCGATTTAATGCAAACCAAACCACAACCATGAGCTCGCTGACCATTTTGAAGACAATCCAAGAAGATGAGGCATTGTATCACTGTGCATTCTCTTCTTGGAGTACGGATCAGTTTAGTGGCACATATCTGTCCTTAAAAGGTAATGCTTGTCTGTGTTCTATCTCTGCATCCTATACCATATACATGATGCAGACATCATTTTCACATTTTCCATTTGTGTTTTGTAGGAAACACTCAGAGGACATCAAACTATACTGTTGTGCAGCAGCCGACAGTATCTAATACATTTCATCCAGGAGACTTTGTCACTCTCCAGTGTTCAGTCCTCTCCGACGCTGAGAAGTCGTCCTGTCCAGGTGAACACAGCGTTTACTGGTTTGGAGTTCGATCACATAAATCTCATCCACACATCATCTACACTGATGAAAATGGACATGATGGATGTGACAAGATATCGGACACTCAGAAGAGTTGTGTTTATCACTTCTCCAAGAACGTCAGCTCCTCTGATGCCGGGACTTACTACTGTGCTGTAGCCACATGTGGAGAGATATTATTTGGAGATGGAACAAAACTGGATATTGAAGGTAACTGTAACCCGTTGTCTCCCTTTTATTGCCACCTTAAGTTATTGCAAGGTTGAAAAAAATCATCTTTTGTAGCAAAACTGTATATTCTGTATTCGCTTGTTTCAATCCAAGACCTTTTTCCTACACTAATTATAGGAAGGAAAGGAAAGCGGCACTGTGGGTTTGAACAGTGTTTTGCTGTACATACAATAACCCTCTGGCAAATCTGTATGGCTTAATAGTTTGATAAGGACGTTTGCATCTTTAATTGTTTAGTCTAGATTAGAAGTCAAATTAATCCGTACAGATCAAGTGTAAGCAAATATTTGTGGAACGTAGAATCATCTTTTGTGTGAATAAATTTTGTGTCTACTTTATACTAAATGTCATTTGTGGTACTTTTTTATGTTTCAGGAACCGGAGCGTGGTCTTTTGGTATTATACAGATGGACAGTGCATTTCTGCTTCTGCTGTGTGCCGTCTTGGCTATAAGTGTGATCACTATAGCTGTCCTTATTTACGCAATCAAGGAGAACAAGTGTGGTTATTGCAATAAAGGTAACATTCCCTCACTGTATCACACATGGGTAATGCTATTGTCGTCAAAACTGATTCTAAACTAATGCGTCCTTCTTTTTATCTATTGATTTTGTAGCTGCTGTTTCCCTGCAAGAAAATGTTCCAAAAAGAAATTCAACGGTAAAATCAAGTTATCAAAAAAGTTATGATTTACATTGATATTTGTCATCTAACACAATTTGCGATGTATTTCCTCAGAGAGATGAAGATGCATGGATTTATTCTGCTGTTATTTTTACTGTGATGAAAGCTGGCAATGGTGGAATCAGGGATGCAAAAGCAGCAGAGAAGATCTACACTGCAGTCAAGCCTTTTGGGTTGGATTAACATGGATTAGTGGATGTTTGTCGTTAATGTTTTTCTGTTTAAAGGCATGACATTGTGCTCTTTGGATACTTGTAAATAGACCTTAGTGGTCCCCTAATTCTGTATCTGATGTTTCTTTTATACAGGCCTTAGTGGTCCCCTAATACCATATCTGAAGTCTCTTTCCCAAGATTAAGGGGAAGAAATGGGATTCAGCCTGCAGAGTTACAGCCACAAGAGCCAGTCCCACTTTGCTCGTTTGAAACCCATGATGTCTCTCTCTCATGGGTGGGCCAAATTCTCTGGGGGAGCAAAGCAGAGAAAGGGGAGGATTCCAGATCGGCCCATCACAGCTTTCATTTTCTCAAAGGCAGAGCAGGATACCCAGGCCTCGGTTTACACCTATCGCCATTTCTAGCCGCCAGGGGACCATAGGCAGGCTGGGGGAACCCATATTGATGTTAAAAAACCTCAAAGTGAAATATTCATGCGAATGGTACCTTTTTCAAAGCCAAAGTATGTTATTATATGTGGATGTCAAGTAGTGTTGTGCATATGATTATATCTATCTAATCTGTTGTTTTGTTATTCTTATATGCAAAAGTCGATTTTAAATAAAATTCATTGTAAAACAGTGCATTGCATCCATTTATACTGCTATGACATTTTCTCTATTTTTACTAGGTTATTTTTAGTCCTTTCCTCTGCAAACATTAATTTAACATGAATATTTCTAAATGTTCTAAAGATCTAACTTCTACTAAACTTTGAAAGTAATTCTGAATATGATGTGGATCTAATATAAAGTGTAATGTGACAGGTTAAGTCACAACTGGGAAGTTCTATTTTCATCATTAACAGTGGTTGGCAGAGTTATGGTGCTGGTTAATGAATTGTATGACAGGATATGCTGCTGAAGTCATAATGAAAGAACAAAAGTTTGGCCTGTGATGTCATTTTGCAGCTAGAGACCACTACGCAGAAAGTCTTTATATTTTATCTGTGTCGGTACAATAAAGGTGGATAAAGTGAATACATGTCACTTTCTCCTGTTTGACCATTTAAAATTTTGGGTAATGTTATAAACATGATTCATAATTTTAGCAAACCCATGGTGCATAAAACACACTTGATCTATTCTTGTATTACCACAATACACCACAATATGTAAGAGCCATATTTAACTATGATCATTCAGTATATTTTCCTAACCATTTATACTGGTTATAAAATAAGCTTCTGACAGCAATAGCCGGGGGGTAATAAAAATCACAAATTCAGTTTATACAAACATACAGTGGATGTAAAAGGCAGAACAGCCTGTAGTGGGCACTAAAAGGACTTGCTTTGTTTTAAAGAAGAAAATCTGCATTGCTGTTATTTTTAGGAAAAAAATAGTAGATTTAAGAAAATTTGGAAAGATTCCTGTTTTTGTGAAACTAGTACACTACCAGAAAATGTATTTATTCACCTTATTCCATTAAAATACATGTGTGCAACATATAACAATCATTTTATGTGCAGATGATACTGTTCACACACAAATGCCTTAAATGGCAGTTGTTGAAATGCAGTGTAGAGCTCAAATACTTAAACAATATATTTTAGTGGTACTATTCCCTTCAGCACATTTAACAAACCAACTGACTAGTTTGTATTAGTCATAAGAGGTTTTCCTTTCTGTTTCTGAGTCATTGCGTATTGAGGCCTGTAGCTGTTTTTTATCATTTGTCTAAAGAAGAAAAAAAAATCAGCTTGGGCACACCTGCTTTTCCTTTTACATTGTATTATTGCATTTAGCTCCCTCTGAGCTAATTTTTCTGTATAATATCTGCTTATCGTTATAATTCTTCAGTGATTGTTGATCTTGTGGGAAAACCCAGTCTCACCTTTGACCACTGGCAAAAAAAATAAACGTTCTGCTTTGCAACCAAAGCTGTCTGGTGCCAGTTAATAAGGGGACACTTTTTGAAATGATTTGCAACCACTTCATGTCCTTCCTATGCACAGTGACTTCGGTTAGAAAACAATTGTTGCAGTTTAAGGCCCCGATCATAAACATGCACACACATGAGCCACACTGCAAGACTAATAGCTACTCTGGTTCAAGTCTGGTCAAGGAAACTCTGTCTCTGGACTTTGTTTCACGTAGATAGATTTCTTCTGATTATGATCTACATGATTAAGTAAACAAGACATCAAAAGGAATCAGTGATTTTATTTGTATGACATAAAAACGTAGTGATGACATGGAAATAACATATTTTACCATTCACAGCCAAGAAGAAAGTCAGTAGTAGTGCCAGTAGCAAAACTCAAATATGCTGTTTTGTTTTGACAGAAGCATGTTGCTTCATCCTCTTTGCTGACATTTCTGATGTTAAGAAAATACTGAGCATTCCCCTCTTACTTTGAAACATGAATTGTTAAATTGACCTATAAGTTTTTGTTGAGTATACATTCTTGTATCAACTGTTTGGGACATGCATCCAAGAGGCTGCTTATACCAGTAGAAGAATTTGCTTTCCATTTCAGAAAGCGGACACTCCAAAATAACATTCTCACCAACTTCAACCACAGTCAAAGGAATCTAGTGAAGAACCTCTACAGTTTGAATCAGGGCTGAAAAAAATAGGAAAAGTGTAACAAATTATAGACAAAAATAGGTCATTGTCTTCAGACACTTAACACAGTTCAATATAAATAATCATATTGTTTAAAGTTGCACTTACACACTGAACGTAGGAGAGTTAAAGCAGCCAGTCTTCCAATCATTGTGGTTGACGGCGTCATGCTAACCCTGCTAACTGCTAATGGTACCAGAGGACCAGGCAAGCGGGCCACGGCTGTTTACAATGTTCAGCGGCCCGTAGCCGACAGCGGTGAGTCATTTTAAGCCAAGAGAAGGGGCTGTAAATTAGAAAGATAGGAACATGAGTTAGCAGTGTGATTAGCGATTGTTACCGTAATTCTATGCCAATAAAGTGTGTATTTCTGTCGGGTGGAAAAGGACGGCAAGGTTGTGGAATTTTTAGCGGTTCCTACTGAAACTCTAATACATTTTTTTTCTTGGAATTATGTCACGTTTCATGCATGTTTTTTCACATTATTTACTCTAAATACAACAAAAATACTCTAAAAACATATATTCCATGAGTAAAATGATGTGGCAAGATGTGTTTTCCAATGCCGGAAATGGTGGCCATCTTGGAAAATGGCGGCCATTTTGAAAAATCAAGTGACGTTATTTTTCAAATGAATGACCCCAAAGGGATAACGACACCAAATTTGCTGCTTGTATCCACTTGTGAACAATTTCCCCCTTATCTGCACCACTATTGTAAGTGACATGTTAGGACACTTTGTTTGGAATTCAGAACAGTATTTCCAGGAATTTTTACAGGTGTTTCTACAGGACATCATTAAGGCCTGGTGCAGTTTTGGGCAGTGATGGGTTACTTATTAATGGAGCTTTATATGTTGTAAGTACATTTTAATTTCAGAATGTTTGCAAAATGTTTTGGGGCCAACTACTGTGTCTTTCTAGTCTCACAGCACTTTGTAAAGTCCATTTTCATTTAGAACAACAAGCAAGGCCATGGCATGCAACAGCACTGACAGACAAAAGATGTGGCGAACTATTTCTCTACCTTTGACCAACCCCTGAGGCTGTTTACTAAGAAGAGATCTGCCTCTGCGGATCAACAGGATATGTGAGGTTAGAGTTGCAAGAAGGGAAGCGCTACAAGAAGAGGAATCTAATTTTAGTTTGACCAGTATACCTGGTTGTTTTTTTATTTTACCTGGCTTATTCCACCAATGCACTTCTCGTTTTTTCTAACAAAAGTCTAGGTTTGCTACATGCACTGTGCATTACACTGCTAAGGAAAGGAAACAAGACATTTGAGTTCACCACTCAGCAATAATGTGCCTGCAGGCACATTGTGTGCCTCTGACAACGTATATACCAAAGATCAGTTACCTTTGCTGTGTGTTCTTTAAACTGCATGCTGGACTGTGATTAATATGTAAAGCCCAAGGAAATGATGAAAGTCATTCTGTGGAGTAAGAGATCAGGATTTTGCAGCAATAGAGTAAAGATTTTTTTTAAAAACACTTTTTTATAAAACTGGATTAAAACATTTGAAGTGCTCATATTATGCTCTACAAGTTCATAACTGTATTTACAGGTTATACCATAATAGGTTTACATGGTTTCATTTTCAATAAACACCATATTTTTGTTGTACTGGACATTGCTGGAGCTCCTCTTTTCACCCTGTGTGTTGAGCTCTCTGTTTTAGCTACAGAGTGAGGCATCTCATTTATGTTCCATCTTTGTTGGGAGTCTCACATGTGGAGTACCTAAGTAAGGACTACCAGCCAGTTGGAAGCACAGTGTGATGGGGGTGCCACACAAGCAGCTAGGAGATAATTATGTGTGTTACAAAGTGAAGTGAAGTAAAGGCTGGACTACAATAGAGCTGTTTGGAGATGGTGAATGCCTTTGGGGGGGGTGGACTTTGGGCTTTTTCACTTTGTAAACCTATGACATGCACAAAAAAGATATATAACACAATAAAGGAAAGGAGAAAAAGCCAAAAAGCATCATATGAGCACTTTAATGTGTAACACTCCCCTGTCCCTCCACCGCAACCAGCAAAGACAAAACGTGGTGCACTGAAAAACACTCGCTCACTGGCAGTGCATGACTAAAATACTGTGTCACTGACCAGGTGTGGGTTTGTATAACCCTCCTGCACAATGAAACTATTTCTATTGCACATGCTTTGCTGACTTCAAAACCCCCCTCTTAAGACTTAAATGGTGAGAATGACAGGAAGAAAAAGGGCTTTTGAAATCACACCTTGTTTTGGCAGCCCAACCACAACCAAGCTCAACTTTCCATGCGTCATTTGTTTGTCAGTAGCGATTGTTAATGTGTCTGTACACACACATTCACAAGAAAATAAAGAGCAGCATACAAATGAATGTACCGTCAGTGTTTGAGTTATATTTTATAGTATCTATCCCAACTTCATCCCCTGCATGTTTAACTGCACAGTACTTTTCTTATAGTGATAGATTCAAGATCAACAATACAGTATCAACAGACTCCTATGCAATATTTTAATCTTTTGATGAATTTGAGGTATTGTACTGGATTGCAGTTGTAAGGTGTCCCTATTACTCCCCCACACCTTCCCCAAGCACACACATGAATGGCAGGTGAATCTGAAACTAAATTACACATAGTGTCAACATAGTGGACAGTTTAACAGCCCTGCTCTGCTCTTCCTGCTGATGTGCTTCACTACGGATGACTAACAGAGTGGGCGAGGACATCACTCATAATGTGGAACTTCTCGTTTTGTCCTGGGTTATTTAAAATGGCTCTTTCAATGTGACAATCTGTCTTTTTATTTAATTCTTACAATGAATCTGATCAATTACAATTAAATTTATCTCAGTGGTAGTGACAACCCACTGGGTTTTAAATGGTCATATAGAACTATAATATTTATAATTAGATTACATAAGCTAATAAAAAGGTTTGTGAACTAATCTGCTGTGAAGGAGTCCTGTAGTTTTCACCAGCAGATGGCAGTGATGTGAAGATGATTTGAATTAGTGTCACGTGCTTTCAAATCTCAACATACAGACACCTGACAATGTGAAAGACAAAAAAAAAAAAACAGACAAGGACAGGTTAATGGTATTAAATTTAAATGAATGGAACTACTGACTACTGGTTTAGCATTGAATTTTAACTATTGATAGCACCACCACCGTAAAACCTGAGTGTGTCATGAGAATGTAATGCATAAATTATAATTCTCTCAGAAACTGTCTTGTAACAGTGGGTTGCACACTTACCTAGATAAGATGAAGTACTTGTATTTTGCTGAATGGACGACTACTACCAGGCAATTTCTGTGATTGCAGTGAGCAGAAGGTTTATGGTGTCAAGGCTTTGATAAATGTGTGAGTAAAAAAGGTGTAGAAAACTTTAACTGACTTTCTCAGTGGTGCCTTAGCTGTACAGTCTATGCTTAGCTATTAACAATCTCGACTGGCATTGGAAACTTAATTGGAAACAACACCACCAGCTGCTGCTGACTTTCACATTTCATGTGGTGTCTCTGTTTGCTCCTGTAGTCCCGACCAAGAGGTGCACATCAGCTACAGATAAAGCTATGAATCCTTAATGCAGGACCATAAATCAAGCTTAAGTCTTCACTATTTTATATTTAGTGGCAATTATGAGACAAAAAAGAATTAAGTTTGTATTAGTGTGTCATTCATGTAGCATGGTGAAAACGGATGAAGCTTGCACGCTGTCAATGCCATTTTGGTAAATATAGCTACAATATTCTCCAACCACAACCAAGTGTTTTAGTTATCTTCCTTCAACCATACGTTAAAACTATAATATGTAGTTTTAAGTAATGACGACAACAACTGCCAGTGCGTCTCCATACAAGTGTTCTGTGATCGTGCACCACCCACACCCCTCCTCCACACAGTGTTTTTAACCAAGGAGGACACGGAGGATTAAAAAAAATATGGACTCTTCAGAAGAGGTAATTATCTTTGCTCTATTTTCTGCTCGAAAAAGGCACCAGACGACACTATTACCTAAACATAGCCATACATAGAATTACGGAGAGAGTTGTGTGCCACCGATAGTTTTTAGCTTTGTATCAACTCATTTGGCAATAGCTTGAATGTAACGGACGTTTATCAATATAAAAAAAGTAAGGCACTAAAGCTTTTTTCATACTGTAGGTGTTGAGCACAGATATTGTAGAAATTAATTATTTTTCAACCATTTATATTGAAAATCTACTGTAAAATCAAACAATTTGGGGTTTTTCTGAATCCGCATGAGTATTCTGTCTGGAAATTGTTGGTTTCGTAATATGGACCAATATGCAGATGGAAATCCAATTCGGTTATGTCGAGTGAGAAAAGAGTTCACTTCAAGATCAAATGACATTTGACATTTGAACATTAGGCAAATGTGTTGTTTACTGTAAATGTCCACCCTGAGAACAAACATGAGATGACAGAAGATGGTGTTGTTTCATGTGTTTGAGTTGGAAAGGTTTGGCTGAGATAGTTCCACTGTGGTAGTACAGTTAAAAGCCAACATAACGAAAGGCCAATCAGATTGCTCTGAAAAAGTTCCCTCCCATTTGATATAATTACAATAAGCTAAATCATCTTTTGATATGATCTAAATAAGGTGCAGTCTCATGTGGAAAGAGCAGAAAATGCTTATCATATGTTATATGCTGCTTTTGCTCAAAATTGGAGGTAAGTATTAAGTTAACGTATTTAAATATTTAAAATACATTTGTGATGGATTTGAGCGGGCATATACATGTATCTCTGTTGTTTATCATTCTTCTGATTTATTTCTTTTTTTAGGATGCACAGATGGTCATACTTTTGAGACGAAGACTGTTGGTGTTGGACAAAATGTGACTCTAACATGTACCCGCCAAAGACATTGGCATTCAACAAACTTATTTTGGATCAGACTGGTTTCTGGAACCTTTCCTGAATTTTTAGGAGGAACAATAGCCTATGATTTCAGTGTTTTTGAGACTCGTCGCATTACAGCAAAACAAGAGCCTGGCACATTTGTTCTGCACATCACCAACACACAGATAAGCGATACTGCAGTCTACTACTGTATAAAAGTCAGACAAACCAACATGACATTTTCAAAAGGAATATTTCTGAGAATCAAAGGTAAATACAGCAACAGAAACTCCAGTTGCTAAGTCAGTATTTAAGAATTATGCATATTTTTAACAGCAATTTTTATGTTTTCATTATTCTCACTTGTACATAGTAAGTTAGTGTATGCTTGCATGATGCATATAGTCACAAAACTCTTGTTTGAATATAGATCATTGTAACAGAAACCCCCTCCTATAATGTAATTGAATTGAGTGAAACATGTTTATTATACTGTATGTTGTTTTGATTTTCTAGGACCAGAACCTAATATCACTGCCGTCACTCTGGACTTTCCATCTGTTCCAGTCCGTCCAGGAGACTCAGTGACTCTCCAGTGTTCAGTCCTCTCGGACTCAGAGAACAAGACGTGTCCAGGAGATCACAGTGTGTTCTGGTTCAGAGCCGGATCAGATAAATCTCATCCCAGTTTAATTTACGCCCAAAGAAACAATAGTGATGGATGTGAGAAGAGTCCCGAAGCTCTTTCTCCACAGAAATGTATCTACAGTTTCTCTAAGAATGTCAGTTCTTCTGACACTGGGACTTATTACTGTGCTGTGGCCACATGTGGAGAGATATTATTTGGAAATGGAATGAAACTGGACAGTAAAGGTAACAGCAACATATTTCTATGTTATAGTTTAATTACCCCCATCTTATCTAATAACTTAAATGATTTTTTTACTATTTCTTAACTTTGCTTATGTGTTTCTCTTCATAATGTTTCAGTTGTTGGCACGTGTGATTCACAGAACAACACAATTATCTTTCTGCTGTGTGTTGCTTTGGCTATAGGTCTAGTAGTTATAGCCTTCCTTGTTTATGCCATCAGGAATAAATCCTGTGATTGTTGCAACGGTAAGAGACGCTACTCATCAATCAATTAAACTGTTTTTCCAAAACATAATTGGATTCACATTTGTGCTGTGTATACGACAAGCACAGTATCATGTATCTTTAAGAATGAGATCCAAGTAATGCTTTTGTACTACAATTTATGGTTTTAATATTACAGCTGCTGTGACTCTGCAAAATGCTGCAAGAGCCAGCCATAATAAGCAAAGTGAGCAGGTGAGGAATTTAAAGATGATGCTACACTGTATATGTGTATGCATTGGAATCTGCTCTCTCATCTTCAATTTTGAACTTTCTTTCATCAGAGCCATGATGACTCTTTGGTTTATTGTACACCGAACTTTACCAGGAGAAAAACCGGCAACGCAGGGAAAAGAAATGCAACAGCAAAGGATGAGACAATCTACAGTGATGTTAGGGCTTTTTGTAACAATTAACAATCTCCATAATGAATTTGCTCATTGATGCTATTTTTTTGTGGCACAATGTGTAAAAAATGTACTCCATGTGAATGTATCCATACACTTATAGATGTTTTATGCATAATATCAATATAATTTGTCCAAACTGTTTGCTAACATTTAATAATATATATTTGAGTCCTGTTACTTCAGAAAAGAAAATCAAACGGTATTATGCAAAAATAATATTATTTAAATAGCTACCCTTTTGGATATAAGTTGTAGAATTGTGTTCCTAGCTATTACATTTGTTTAATTTTTGTGCAGTTTATTAAAAATTTCAAAAGGGTTATGATGCATCTGACCTAATCTGTCTTTTTGGAAGCTTCATCTTGAAAATGGTGTCTTTGTTAAGCTCAAATAAACTTAAATAGCGTTTGAATCAATCAGGGCAAAAACAGATTCCACCGAGCAGAAACAAAGACATTCATGGCCCCCAGAGGATGCATGCTTATACATTCGGTGTTCCCATTACTTTTCATCTAGTGCTACTAGCAGGTTAACATGTATGATGTAGTGTAAATAGACTGTCCTTACACAAAAAACACCCAAAAGGTTGTTTGTGCAAGCAGAAATTACAATCGAAATTTACATTTTCAGGTATATTGTCAGGCGTTGTTCTTTAGTGGCCATATTAATTCTGACAGGCACAAAGCAGGAAGTTGTGTAACGTGGTTAAAGGGCTGAGAAAGTCCATTAAGAGTGGGCAACACAGAAACCCAGTGTTGGCTCTCCTACACGCATTAAACTGTGCTGTCCATGGTTCTAAAAAAAATAAATAAAAAAACTGCGAATGATAGTCAGATGTCGTCCGATGACGTCATTAACATGCATAATAATTAAAAAGCAGCCTCTAATCATCATTTTCAAAGAAATTCTCAAACATTTATATAATACATAATTTGAAATAATACACAGCCTACAGGGACTGTTAAAGGGGCAGTAAAATGTCCATGCTGGTCTCTAAATCAGAGAAAATTCCTGGTTGCAGATTTGCAAGATATTACCAGCCAATCAGGTAGGAAAAGAAAAGGAAAATGACAATTTCAGAATCAAAGTTTTCTCAAAAGAGTAACTGAACTAAAAAAAGGCATGTTTATTAAAATCAAATAGTTTAGTGAATTAATGGGAATGATAGGTGCTTCACAAAGAACAGGAAAAATCCAGTGTGGCAGTAAATGCACTTTGATTGTATGTTTGTGATTACCAATCAGATGCAAAATGCATTGGATGAGCTCCTTCACTCATAAAATAACCAACAAGTCTCCTCACAAGACCCGATGCCAAGATGATCCTCTTATGGGTTACATGCTTGTTCTTCATCAAGGATGTACAGTAAGTGCAATTTTATTCTGTTCAAGTATTCAGTTAAGAATGCCTGACAACTAGATACTTTTTATATGAAGGTTTTGCATGATAAATGTTATACATCATATACTAATGGTCATTTAAGTTATTTTATGTATTGTACTGTATGTTTTGATTTATTTTCGATATGCTAGTTCCAGTTACCACAATTTGACTTGGTGAACCTGCAACCTTCACATGTGCTCTGCCTTATAAGGAGATTGACCGCCCACAGCTCGACTGGTACAAGCGGAGTGTCGGGGAAACTCTGAAATTAATTGTGACAATACGTAAATCTACAAAACCCGAGTATGCACCAGAGTTTTTAATCAAGATTGGAAATAAACAATAATAATTTTAGCAACCTGGCTATTCTGAGGACAATCCAAGAAGATGGGTGAAATACAAGTCTAGTTTGGAATGGGACATATGGATATTAAAGTTAAATATGGTCTACTTTTATTAAGTTTAGCAAATGCTGTCTTGATTATTTGACAAAATAATCTTTTCAGCCAATTAACACTAGACATGTTCCTGTGTTTTGGCCAACACATACTCATATCCAAACAGAATAGGTTGATTGTCAATGACTCCTGTAGCTGTAATCACTGTTTCAACAAACGCATGCACTGGACTAAAAGGGCTCCAAGTTTCTACATTTCAGCATTCTGCTGGGCCGACACTTCTGTGTCTGGCTTCCCTCGTCTCAAACCTTTCCTTCATTTCTCAAGGTTCCACATATTCACATGATCACAATTAAACAATATAATTTTGTTCAGTTCCCACAGTTATGCTGAATGTTTAAGAACCACTGAGCCACAAATTAACAGGATCTCAGGAAGTTTAATTTTCATGAATTCTACAATCCAATGTATACAGGAACACATACACAAAACATGAGTGGCAGTAATTCAGCCTGGTCTCCTTTGGGGACAGATTCATATGGGACTTTTCTGCAGTGCATCATTACTGTATGCCCTTAAGACAACAGAAACCCTGCATTGCAAACTGGAGATGTCAAGTTTAAAAGCTATATTAACTTCTGTTTACACTGTCAGTTATAGAAACTCACCATGAAACCAAAGTGTTGTTGGTATTGTTTCATGTGTTTAGGTTGGAAAGATGGTTGATTTGTTTTCCACCGTGGTCATAAACTTCATCACACAAGGCCAATCAGATTGCTCCAAAATTGTTCCTTCCCACTTGATATACATTATGGTCAATAATTTTCATAATGCCATCTAAATTACAACAGTCTCAAGTGGAATAACCAGAAAATGATGATTGTGTTTTATTTAATACTGATGCTCAGAGTGGGGCGTAAGTATATGTGTACATATGTGTGTATGTCTACAGAGAGGGCTGGTGCTGGTTGTGGTAATCTGCTCTAACAACAGAGTACACACACTCTGGTGGTGACTCTCTCTTCTTCCTTGTCATTTTCCTTTTTAAGAAATCCAGTGCTGTGTAGTTCATGGCCCTTGCTTCGCCATCCTGCAAAAATTTAATATTTGTGTCAAGTATAAATATTTCAGAGATTAGGTCTGTGACATCCAAAAACATCTCTAGAGTATAGATTGCATTGAGTTTCTTTTATGTAATTTCTCATTCATCGGTACAAAGTGTTTTACTTTAAACCCAATCATCATACAGTAACATGCTGTACCATCTCAACAGTTAGTTTCATATTTTTTGTTATGACTAATATGTGTCATGTCCAAATAATCGGATAAATAAAAAAAGTAAGAGTATAGGCAGAATATTTATCACACACCCACATTTGGATCTCTACCCTTAGCCAGTGCAAATCAGACAACACACCACTACATATTTACCAAATCATTTGATTGATCCACATTTGACCTGTCATTACCACGATGATGGGAGGCACTCAATGCTTCTGTAAAAAAAAAGAAAAATAAATAACATCCTTCATAAGTGACTTTTTTTTTTTTCTTTTTTCAACCTGTCACTAGAGGACAGTCACATTTCACATTTTCAGTTTTTGGCATTGAAGAGCAACTGGACAGTAGTTTGTAATAGCATGTAACGTCTATAATTAGATGTTTCTGCTGCAATAGTATATGGTGGTGGGACATTATCTGTCATAAGGATGTTTTATGTGCCTGTTCATTACTACGGGTTTTACAGTAGCACAGAATAAGTGAGATCTCGCCATAGTTATCTCAAGTTAGCATGAGTGTTGTGTGAATATACTTGGGACAACTGTATGAACTCCTGAAGAACAAGAATACATGGACCTGGAGTCATGCTCAAGAAACAGCATTTGAACACATTAAACAACTGTCAACTGCACCAGTACTTGCCTACAACGACGTGACTAAACCAACTTCTGTATCGGCTGGTGCAAGCAGTTATGGACTAGGGGGTGTGCTACTACAACTCCATGGGGAGCAGTGGAAACCTGTACGTGGCGTGCTACGTGGCTAGCGTGGTGGAAGGTATTCCTGCATCTACTAGCAAAATGGAAGAAATGGCAACAGCAGCAGACAAAGAACTGCAGTCCGTCATAACACTTGTGAGTAGAGGATGGACTGAACACATAAGCAAAGTGGCTATAGATGCGAGAGCATATGTGCAAGTTAAATCAGAGCTGTCTGAATACAATGGGCTGCTTCTAAGAGGAAGCAGGATCGTCGTGCCTAAGTCAATGAGAGGTGAGATTATTCTCAAAATCCATGAAGGACACCAGGGCCTGATTAAATGCAGAGAGAGAGCATCTTCATCTGTGTGGTGGCCTGGACTTTCTTCGGAGATAAACTTGTAACAGCGGTGTGGTGAGCTGAAAAGAACACAACAAAACCTCATCTCTACACCACTTCCTGAGCGACCCCGGAAGAGAGTTGCAATCGATCTCTGTGAGCATGAACATCAAAACTACCTGGTAATTTCAGATTACTACCCCAGATTCATCAAGATTTTGCATCTGACCTCGACGACGGCTGGACAAGTCATGTCACTGTTTTCGCAAGGTTTGGCATTCCAGGTGAAGTAGTGAATGATTATGGTCCCCAATGGTCCCCTATTCTCCAGTACAGAGTTCTAAGAATTAGCCAGGCAGTTAGACAGATCTACTCCCTGCTCCACCACAGGCTTTAGTTAAGCCAAGTTGTTAATGAGGAGGCGAATAAGGACCACACTCCCCTCTTTAGAGAAAAACCTTACTCCAAAATGGCCCAGCTAGCAGCTGTGAAAGAAAAGGACCAGCAGGAAAAGGCAAAACAGGCACATTACTTCAATTGCTGCCATGGAGCCAGACTCTTGCCTGCCCTGCAGCCAGGAGACGTAGTATTCTCCAAGTTGGATTACGAAAAGTCATGGTCTTCACCTGCGGTGATCCTGAGTAACAGCAGCACTCCAAGATCGTTTGTCATCAAGACACAACAAGAAGCTGTGCTGCGGCGAAATTGCTGTCACCTTCAGTATATGGTATATCAGGTATAATGAGTACTGACACTAATGTTGATAATGTTGTTCACGGTAAATTCAGGTTACTGAAATTAATGTGGTTAATTGTGTTAGTATAGAAAAAAAGGGGGGGCGATGTCATAAGGATATTTTATGTGCCTGTTCATTACTAAGGGTTTTACGGTAGCACAGAGAATAAGTGAGATCTCGCCATAGTCTCGCGGTAATCACAAGTGTTGGGTGAATATACTTGGGACAACTGCATGTGTTCAATAAAAAGAATAGCGCCGGCTAAAGAGTATTAAGCCTTCGGATTTATTATTTTACATTTACGACTACCAATAGGGTGGTATTGCCTTCTTTCACATACAATTTTTGTGTGTTTAGTCTGCCGTATAAGTTTTATTTGGTTAAAGTATTTGATTATTTCCACTGTCATCATATTTAGTTCATTAGAAATTCAAATTATGGTATTGTTATGGTTCAAACAGATTTAAGTGAAATTAAAAAAAGTAAGTGTGGAGAACCTACCTTTGCAATGTTCACAAACTTTCCTTCGATTTCCGTAGAAAATCAGGGCGGCGATTACAGTCACGCAGCAGGCCAACAGGACTCCGAGAACAAGGACCACTGGGTCCAGTTCTGACCCTGGGAGTAATCACTAACTAGTTAGTTCAGAAAGCTAATGTTTGTCACCAGGCACATTTCGTATGTCATTTTAACCAGGCTAAATGAATGAATGCAACATGCATACATGATTTTGATACAACTTTTAAAACATACTTGTCTCCACTTTAGTTCCTTCACCAAACAGGATCTCTCCACACATGACCACAGCACAGTAGTAAGTCCCAGTATCAGAGGAGTTCTGTATAGTTTTGGACAGACTGTAGACACAACTTCTTTCCTCTTTTTCATCACTGTGAGTATAAATGATGCCTGGATGAGATTCTCCTGATCCAGATCTGAACCAGTACACACTGCGTTCAGATGGACACTGTTCTGTGTTGCCTTTTGTCTTGGAGAGAATTGAACACTGGAGAGTCACCGAGTCGCCCGGTTGGACCGACTCTGTCTTCGGACTTTGTTTCACATACGCAGCTTTCTGCTGATTACGATCTGCGTGATTCATTAAAAAAGACATAAAAAGAAATTCATGATTTAAATGATTTGCTTGACATAAAAACTTGACACAAATACTGAAAGTAAGATATGTTTTACCGTTCACAGCCAAGAAGATTCCATTGGTGAAATTATCTGAAAATATCACTCCATAGTGACAGAAGTATGCTGCTTCGTCCTCTTTGATGATATTTGTAATGGTAAGAAAATACTGAGTATCCCTTTTTGTAGCTGAGAAACGTGAGTTGTTAAATTCATTACTAGTAGTTAATTTGCCCAAAAGGTAACCAACGACACGTTGGCCCAAATATCCAAGAGGCTGCTTGTACCAGTTGAAGAATTTTCCATCTGTCTTAGACACTTGACACTCCAAAGTTACATTTCCACCAACTTCAACCTTGATCAAAGAGATCTGGTGAGGAATCTCTGCGGTTTGAATCAGGGCTGAAGAAAAAACAAACAGTAACAGTTTAAACGTGAGAGAAAAAAGAAAATAAATAATGACTTCTCGTTAGATTATTACAGTACAGTACATGGTCTCCCACTAGTTAAGAAGTGCACTTACACATGGTACTAAGTAGAATCAAAACAGCCAGTCTTCTGAGCATTGTGGTGCAGCGCCTTCGTCTTACACCACTGATCTCTTTCCACTCAAATGGAAGATGTACTGAGTTAACCAAGGTTTACAAAGCAGAAATCGTAGTGATTGGCTGAAATGTACAAAATGACATTCCCCTTCATTTAGCAAACCTCTGATCTATTTTCATCTGATAGGACATCTACATGTTCTCAGTTGTTGTTTTTTCAAAAGTCAATGTTTTTTTTTAATTGTGTCTGTGATAACCTTTTTGTGTTTTGTGCTTAGTTAAGAACAAACACGAAGTCTTTAAGCAAAACTGGTCTTACTGACACACTGCATGTGTGTATTTAGAGGTCGCAATCAACAGTCAAACTCTGGGCCTAAAAACAGAAGCCATTGCAAAAGTGTCTTACACTTGCATTCTTTTTAATGGCCAGCGGGGGTGACTTCAATTTTTTCAAAGTCTGATTATACAGAAGTCATAATTGAAATGGCCCTATTTCTCACTTGATGTATTACCTCAGTTAACACTTTCCTCATGAGTTTATGGCCTCAATCACTAGTTTAAAGTCCTGTTTTATATAGCATGATGATCTTTTTGTAAATTTTGATTCCCTTGTACTGTAAAATGGACGATAAAGCCTTGTGAAAGACAAGACGCTTCCACGGCGATATCCTCGGGTGTCAGTCAGATCCACCTCTAACTCCTCCTCTGCTCCACCCTCTCATCCAAATGTGGTCACTTAACATGGTAGTCCACTGAATGGCTGAAGTCACATTCTCAGTGCTACCTTAGCACACTTTTGTAACTGAACGAAACCTGATGATTTTTTTGGATGTAGCGGTGGCTCGTTTGCTAGCTAATGAGATGCATCATGTAAACAAGACACACTATTGGAGTTGTTGAAAGCTGCATTGTCCCCTTTTAGTGTAGGTTAGCTGTTTAGCCTTCTGTGTTTAGGGAACTTTTGAAATAATGTTAGCTACAGCGTGGAGAAGAAATGTGACCAAAACCACAGAATGAGAAGTGAAGAGTTTGCAGGTAAATCTTTATGTGAGAGAAAGAGGGCTCCCGGTTTGATAAACCGAACATATTACTCCTATACTTCGATCACTTCACTAGCTTTAGATACAATGCAGAATTGATTTTAAAATATTGCTCATTGCTACAAATCATTTAATGGCCTAGGTCCTAATGACTTATTTGACCTGCTCTTACAATCCCTCCAGAACTCTTGGATCATCAGACTTACTGTACCGATGATCTGAAGTAAATCTGATGATAGTTCAGTTTATTTTCTAATAATTATGGGCCTACTCTCTGGAACAAAGTGCCTGGTGATATAAGATGTACCGCATAAGATGTACCGCAACTGTGTTGTCTTTTAAAAGCAACCAAGAGATCTCCCAGTTATCTCATACCTATGACTAGCTTGCCTTCATTTCTCTCTCTCTCTCTCTCTCACTTTCTCTCTCTCTCTCTCTCTCTCACATGTCTTCATTTTGTTCATAACTGTTTGTTCCCAAGACACAAGGCTCCCATTATATATTCAGTGAACTCCCAGTTCACTTCTTCATATTTTAGATTTCATATTGCTAACCTTAAACTTTTTAGTCTTGCAAGAAGTATTGAATGTTGCTGTTTATTGTTCCCAAATGCATCAATTTTATAAAATGTTTTTCACAAACCGTCATTTTGACGTTTCATAGCAGGAAAAGCAGAAGTGAAACCAGTAAGATTAAGGACGGGCCCATTTCAGATATGATTGCATTTAAACGTGTTACTAGTATCATCTGTGTTTAACCAGTCTAAATGTCTGCAGTGAAAAAGGTCTCATCCTCGTTGGTTTCACTCAACATTTTGACATGTGCACATTTGTATATCTGTCCACCACAACTCCCCACAACAGTAGACAGAAGCATAGCTTACAAAAATGCATACAGAGCCTTGTATGTTGTAGACATAACAAGTCTTCCTTTGTTAGAAAATAAACACTTTAAAAAAAAGTATGTCAGTGCACAACTTGCTACTCAAATGAATAAACCCCTCCATCTCTCTGGACTCACGACACTTTGTGTCTGCATGTCTGTTGTGAGAACAACAAGCAAAGCCACATGCAACGGCTACACTGACTGACATAAGCTGTGGTGGGCCATTTCTCCACCCACTGACCAACCATCAAGGCTGTTTACTCAGAGCAGACCTGATATGGGCTTCAACAGGATGTGTAGTGAGAGCTACAAGAGACTTCAGCAGGCTAGATTATAGCTTCAGTCGTGTTTGTTAATGTGCTCATTCAAAGTACAAATAATGTCTATCTTTTGTAAAGAAGCAACTATATGCAATCTGCAATTATCACAGATGCATATTAGTATATTTAGTTGTAATGTAGCTTTTTTCATTCACCATTAATTAAAACAGGCTTCCAGCCCATCACTGCATCGAGTGACTTTAGCAAGGCATTGCTTTGACAGATAATATGGCAACTTAACTTAAGATCACAGTTCAAACTCCGTCTGTTGGAAGAAGACCAGGGTGGGACAAGTGAATGATTAGCACCTCCCATTCCCATCTCTGACAGAAACTACCAATGAAAAGCACTGTGTGTGTGTGTGTGTGTGTGTGTGTGTGTGTGTGTGTGTGTGTGTGTGTGTGTGTGTGTGTGTGTGTGTTTACGTTTCCATGCATCATTTGCATTATTTGTGGTGACTGTAAATGTGTGTTTATCTCTTTCTGTTTGCATGTGAAAGTACAAATTGTATTATGGCAGATACGTCTTTTTGTTTTTCTCTATACTTTCAAGTTGGCAATAAACCTCTTCTCTGTTTTGGTAATTTTTTTTATTTTTTGAGTTTGTAGTGTTGAACAGGATTGTATTGTCAAGGCGTTCTTGTCCACATTATAGTGAGGGGGTCAACCAATAAAGGGTAGTTGCGCAGGACTGTGTTATGCAAATCACCTTGTTAACCACTGGGTTATTTTATTTGTGACTTTCTCCCTCAGATAAAAAGATGCAGGTCAGAAACTGTAAATCTCCTCGAGGTGAATGTGCTGCGTTACTGTGAGAGTGTCTCTCTGATGCTGCCTTTCACCACTACTGAACAAAATTGAGTATAGAGGATGGATGCTTTGACAGCCCTCCTCTGTGTGCTGTGCTCTTCCTGCTGAAGTGACTGACAAGCAGAGTGGGCGGGTCATCATTGATGATGTGGAGCATCTGAATTGGCTGGCTCTTATAATATTTAAGATGGCTCGTCTGTCTTAGTGTGTCACTTCAGCAAATGGCTGAACACATCTTTTTTAGATCTACATACTGTATATCAACATTCAATTATTTTTAACTGAGGGCTACAGACAAATGCTGCATTCATGCCACCTGGGAATATTAGGGACCATCCCTGTGATTACGTTGTTTTTCCTACTGCCAGTGTTCACATGATTGAGATGCGTTTTTATTTTCTATTTTATTGGAGTTTGGCATAACAACTTGATGCATTACTGCCACTGACTGTTGGGCGTAGCCTAGAGCATCAGGTGTGTGAAAACATGGAGGCCACTATAACACCCCACAGAGATGGTTTGGGGTGAGCCGGACCGCAGAGTGAAGGCAAAAGGGCCAACAAGTTGGGAATTCAAGACTGTTGGGAAACCATTTCAGGTGACTACGTCTTGAAGCTCATCAAGAGAATGACAAGAGAGTGCAAAGCAGGAATCAGAGCAAAGGGTGGCTACTTTGAAGAAACTAGACAATATAAGACATATTTTCAGTTATTTCACACTTTACATTACATTACAATCGAAATTTACATTTTCAGGTATATTGTCAGGCGTTGTCCTTTAGTGGCCATATTAATTCTGACAGGCACAAAGCAGGAAGTTGTGTAACGTGGTTAAAGGGTTGAGAAAGTCCATTAAGAGTGGGCAACACAGAAACCCAGTGTTGGCTCTCCTACACACATTAAACTGTGCTGTCCATGGTTCTAAAAAAAATAAATAAAAACTGCGAATGATAGTCAGATGTCGTCCGATGATGTCATTAACATGCATAATAATTAAAAAGCAGCCTCTAATCATCATTTTCAAAGAAATTCTCAAACATTTATATAATACATAATTTAAAATAATACACAGCCTACAGGGACTGTTAAAGGGGCAGTAAAATGTCCATGCTGGTCTCTAAATCAGAGAAAATTCCTGGTTGCAGATTTGCAAGATATTACCAGCCAATCAGGTAGGAAAAGAAAAGGAAAATGACAATTTCAGAATCAAAGTTTTCTCAAAAGAGTAACTGAACTAAAAAAAGGCATGTTTATTAAAATCAAATAGTTTAGTTAATTAATGGGAATTATAGGTGATGTGCTTCACAAAGAACAGGAAAAATCCAGTGTGGCAGTAAATGCACTTTGATTGTATGTTTGTGATTACCAATCAGATGCAAAATGCATTGGATGAGATCCTTCACTCATAAAATAACCAACAAGTCTCCTCACAAGACCCAATGCCAAGATGATCCTCTTATGGGTTACATGCTTGTTCTTCATCAAGGATGTACAGTAAGTGCAATTTTATTCTGTTCAAGTATTCAGTTAAGAATGCCTGACAACTAGATACTTTTTATATGGAGGTTTTGCATGATAAATGTTATACATCATATACTAATGGTCATTTAAGTTATTTTATGTATTGTACTGTATGTTTTAATTTATTTTCGATATGCTAGTTCCAGTTACCTGCAACCTTCACATGTGCTCTGTCTTATAAGGAGATTGACCGTCTACAGCTCGACTGGTACAAGCAGAGTGTCGGGGAAACTCTGAAATTAATTGTGACAATATGTAAATCTACAAAACCCGAGTATGCACCAGAGTTTTTTGAATCAAGATTGGAAATAAACAATAATAATTTTAGCAACCTGGCTATTCTGAGGACAATCCAAGAAGATGGGTGAAATACAAGTCTAGTTTGGAATGGGACATATGGATATTAAAGTTAAATATGGTCTACTGTTATTAAGTTTAGCAAATGCTGTCTTAATTATTTGACAAAATAATCTTTTCAACCACTTAACACTAGACATGTTCCTGTGTTTTGGCCAACACATACTCATATCTAAACAGAATAGGTTGATTGTCAATGACTCCCGTAGCTGTAATCACTTTCAATCACGTTTCAACAAACTCATGCACTGGACTAAAAGGGCTCCAAGTTTCTACATTTCAGCATTCTGCTGGGCCGACACTTCTGTGTGTTGCTTCCCTCGTCTCAAACCTTTCCTTCATTTCTCAAGGTTCCACATATTCACATGATCACAATTAAACAATATAATTTTGTTCAGTTCCCACAGTTATGCTGAATGTTTAAGAACCACTGAGCCACAAATTAACAGGATCTCAGGAAGTTTAATTTTCATGAATTCTACAATCCAATGTATACAGGAACACATACACAAAAAATGAGTGGCAGTAATTCAGCCTGGTCTCCTTTGGGGACAGATTCATATGGGACTTTTCTGCAGTGCATCATTACTGTATGCCCTTAAGACAACAGAAACCCTGCATTGCAAACTGGAGATGTCAAGTTTAAAAGCTATATTAACTTCTGTTTACACTGTCAGTTATAGAAACTCACCATGAAACCAAAGTGTTGTTGGTATTGTTTCATGTGTTTAGGTTGGAAAGATGGTTGATTTGTTTTCCACCGTGGTCATAAACTTCATCACACAAGGCCAATCAGATTGCTCCAAAATTGTTCCTTCCCACTTGATATACATTATGGTCAATAGTTTTCATAATGCCATCTAAATTACAACAGTCTCAAGTGGAATAACCAGAAAATGATTGTGTTTTATTTAATACTGATGCTCAGAGTGGGGCGTAAGTATATGTGTACATATGTGTGTATGTCTACAGAGAGGGCTGGTGCTGGTTGTGGTAATCTGCGACAGAATACACACACTCTGGTGGTGACTCTCTCTTCTTCCTTGTCATTTTCCTTTTTAAGAAATCCAGTGCTGTGTAGTTCATGGCCCTTGCTTCGCCATCCTGCAAAAATTTAATATTTGTGTCAAGTATAAATATTTCAGAGATTAGGTCTGTGACATCCAAAAACATCTCTAGAGTATAGATTGCATTGAGTTTCTTTTATGTAATTTCTCATTCATCGGTACAAAGTGTTTTACTTTAAACCCAATCATCATACAGTAACATGCTGTACCATCTCAACAGTTAGTTTTATATTTTTTGTTATGACTAATATGTGTCATGTCCAAATAATCGGATAAATAAAAAAAGTAAGAGTATAGGCAGAATATTTATCACACACCCACATTTGGATCTCTACCCTTAGCCAGTGCAAATCAGACAACACACCACTACATATTTACCAAATCATTTGATTGATCCACATTTGACCTGTCATTACCACGATGATGGGAGGCACTCAATGCTTCTGTAAAAAAAAAGAAAAATAAATAACATCCTTCATAAGTGATTTTTTTTTTTCTTTTTTCAACCTGTCACTAGAGGACAGTCACATTTCACATTTTCAGTTTTTGGCATTGAAGAGCAACTGGACAGTAGTTTGTAATAACATGTAACGTCTATAATTAGATGTTTCTGCTGCAATAGGATATGGTGGTGGGACATTATCTGTCATAAGGATGTTTTATGTGCCTGTTCATTACTACGGGTTTTACAGTAGCACAGAATAAGTGAGATCTCGCCATAGTTATCTCAAGTTAGCATGAGTGTTGTGTGAATATACTTGGGACAACTGCATGTGTTCAATAAAAAGAATAGCTCGGGCTAAAGAGTATTACGCCTCCGGAATTAACATTGGACTGTGGACTTGATGGTGGGCTCTATGTCAGCCCAATTTAAAATTGACACAGAGGCCGATGTGAGCAGTAGCTGAATAGAACATGTAGCTGAAGTTGGAAAAATTCAGAGCACTGTGACACATAAAAGAAAGAGCTACCCACTCCAAGCATATGTCATTTGTGAACGTACAGTAAACAACACCCATGGTGCCAGTCCTGAAGAGGAGCACAGGTAAGGCTTGCATCTGCGTTGATCTCGAGGCTGAACAAGGCTGTTAAAAGAGAACCGTACATCTTGCCTACTACAGAAGAGATAACCGCAAAACTAAGCGGAGCCACCATCTTCTCATCACTCTAGGCCCAAGTGGCTTCTTCCAGATACCACTCCACCCGGATAGCTGTAAGCTCACTACATTCATCACGCCGTTTGGATGCTTCCACTTCAAGCGGCTACCGTTAACCAGTGCCCCTGAAATCTTTCAGAGGAAAATGATGGAGACTCAAGGACTGGAGGGTCATGGACAATATTCTCGTGTATGGGGCCACAGAGGCAGAACGTTACAACAGACTGGAGAAGGTGATGCAGTGCATCGAGTCAGCTGGTCTAAAGCTCAACAGAGAAAAGTGCTCCATCAGGCAGAGTCAGCTGCAGTTCCTCGGCCACCTCAATGATAGGTCTGGAATCCGGCCTGACCCAGACAAGGTGGAGACTATTCGCCCGCTGTCACCATCACCAGATGTGCAGGAGTTGAAAAGGATACTGGGAATGGTTAACTACTTGGGTAGATACATCCCCAATCTCTCAACTGTAGGACAACTGCTGTATGAACTCCTGAAGAACAAGAATACATGGACCTGGAGTCATGCTCAAGAAACAGCATTTGAACACATTAAACAACTGTCAACTGCACCAGTACTTGCCTACAACGACGTGACTAAACCAACTTCTGTATCGGCTGATGCAAGCAGTTATGGACTAGGGGGTGTGCTACTACAACTCCATGGGGAGCAGTGGAAACCTGTACGTGGCGGGCTACGTGACTAGCGTGGTGGAAGGGATTCCTGCATCTACTAGTTAGTCCGTCATAACACTCGTGAGTAGAGGATGGCCTGAACACATAAGCAAAGTGGCTATAGATGCGAGAGCATATGTGCAAGTTAAATCAGAGCTGTCTGAATACAATGGGCTGCTTCTGAGAGGAAGCAGGATCGTCGTGCCTAAGTCAATGAGAGGTGAGATTATTCTCAAAATCCATGAAGGACACCAGGGCCTGATTAAATGCAAAGAGAAAGCATCTTCATCTGTGTGGTGGCCTGGACTTTCTTCGGAGATAAACTTGTAACAGCGGTGTGGTGAGCTGAAAAGAACACAACAAAACCTCATCTCTACACCACTTCCTGAGCAACCCCGGAAGAGAGTTGCAATCGATCTCTGTGAGCATGAACGTCAAAACTACCTGGTAATTTCAGATTAATACCCCAGATTCAACAAGATTTTGCATCTGACCTCGACGACGGCTGGACAGGTCATGTCACTGTTTTCGCAAGGTTTGGCATTCCAGGTGAAGTGGTGAGTGATAATGGTCCCCAATGGTCCCCTATTCTCCAGTACAGAGTTCTAAGAATTAGCCAGGGAGCTAGACAGATCTACTCCCTGCTCCACCACAGGCTTTAGTTAAGCCAAGTTGTTAATGAGGAGGCAAATAAGGACCACACTCCCCTCTTTAGAGAAAAACCTTACTCCAAAATGGCCCAGCTAGCAGCTGTGAAAGAAAAGGACCAGCAGGAAAAGGCAAAACAGGCACATTACTTCAATTGCTGCCATGGAGCCAGACTCTTGCCTGCCCTGCAGCCAGGAGACGTAGTATTCTCCAAGTTGGATTACGAAAAGTCATGGTCTTCACCTGCGGTGATCCTGAGTAACAGCAGCACTCCAAGATCGTTCGTCATCAAGACACAACAAGAAGCTGTGCTACGGCGAAATTGCTGTCACCTTCAGTATATGGTATATCAGGTATAATGAGTACTGACACTAATGTTGATAATGTTGTTCACGGTAAATTCAGGTTACTGAAATTAATGTGGTTAATTTTGTTAGTATAGAAAAAAAGGGGGGGCGATGTCATAAGGATATTTTATGTGCCTGTTCATTACTAAGGGTTTTACGGTAGTACAGAGAATAAGTGAGATCTCGCCATAGTCTCGCGGTTATCGCAAGTGTTGGGTGAATATACTTGGGACAACTGCATGTGTTCAATAAAAAGAATAGCGCCGGCTAAAGAGTATTAAGCCTTCAGATTTATTATTTTACATCTACGACTACCAATAGGGTGGTATTGCCTTCTTTCACATACAATTTTTGTGTGTTTAGTCTGCCGTATAAGTTTTATTTGGTTAAAGTATTTGATTATTTCCACTGTCATCATATTTAGTTCATTAGAAATTCAAATTATGGTATTGTTATGGTTCAAACAGATTTAAGTGAAATTAAAAAAAGTAAGTGTGGAGAACCTACCTTTGCAATGTTCACAAACTTTCCTTCGATTTCCGTAGAAAATCAGGGCGGCGATTACAGTCACGCAGCAGGCCAACAGGACTCCGAGAACAAGGACCACTGGGTCCAGTTCTGACCCTGGGAGTAATCACTAACTAGTTAGTTCAGAAAGCTAATGTTTGTCACCAGGCACATTTTGTATGTCATTTTAACCAGGCTAAATGATTGAATGCAACATGCATACATGATTTTGATACAACTTTTAAAACATACTTGTCTCCACTTTAGTTCCTTCACCAAACAGGATCTCTCCACACATGACCACAGCACAGTAGTAAGTCCCAGTATCAGAGGAGTTCTGTATAGTTTTGGACAGACTGTAGACACAACTTCTTTCCTCTTTTTCATCACTGTGAGTATAAATGATGCCTGGATGAGATTCTCCTGATCCAGATCTGAACCAGTACACACTGCGTTCAGATGGACACTGTTCTGTGTTGCCTTTTGTCTTGGAGAGAATTGAACACTGGAGAGTCACCGAGTCGCCCGGTTGGACCGACTCTGTCTTTGGACTTTGTTTCACATACGCAGCTTTCTGCTGATTACGATCTGCGTGATTCATTAAAAAAGACATAAAAAGAAATTCATGATTTAAATGATTTGCTTGACATAAAAACTTGACACAAATACTGAAAGTAAGATATGTTTTACCGTTCACAGCCAAGAAGATTCCATTGGTGAAATTATCTGAAAATATCCCTCCATAGTGACAGAAGTATGCTGCTTCGTCCTCTTTGCTGATATTTGTAATGGTAAGAAAATACTGCGTATCCCTTTTTGTAGCTGTGAAACGTGAGTTGTTAAATTCATTACTAGTAGTTAATTTTCCAAAAAAGTAACCAACAACACGTTGGCCCAAATATCCAAGAGGCTGCTTGTACCAGTTGAAGAATTTGTCATCTTTCTTAGACACTTGACACTCCAAAGTTACATTTCCACCAACTTCAACCTTGATCAAAGAGATCTGGTGAGGAATCTCTGCGGTTTGAATCAGGGCTGAAGAAAAAACAAACAGTAACAGTTTAAACGTGAGAGAAAAAAGAAAATAAATAATGACTTCTCGTTAGATTATTACAGTACAGTACATGGTCTCCCACTAGTTAAGAAGTGCACTTACACATGGTACTAAGTAGAATCAAAACAGCCAGTCTTCTGAGCATTGTGGTGCAGCGCCTTCGTCTTACACCACTGATCTCTTTCCACTCAAATGGGAAATGTACTGAGTTAACCAAGGTTTACAAAGCAGAAATCGTAGTGATTGGCTGAAATGTACAAAATGACATTCCCCCTTCATTTAGCAAACCTCTGATCTATTTTCATCTGATAGGACATCTACATGTTCTCGGTTGTTGTTTTTTCAAAAGTCAATGTTTTTTTTTAATTGTGTCTGTGATAACCTTTTTGTGTTTTGTGCTTAGTTAAGAACAAACACGAAGTCTTTAAGCAAAACTGGTCTTACTGACACACTGCATGTGTGTATTTAGAGGTCGCAATCAACAGTCAAACTCTGGGCCTAAAAACAGAAGACATTGCAAAAGTGTCTTACACTTGCATTCTTTTTAATGGCCAGCGGGGGTGACTTCCATTTTTTCAGTCTGATTATACAGAAGTCATAATTGAAATGGCCCTATTTCTCACTTGATGTATTACCTCAGTTAACACTTTCCTCATGAGTTTATGGCCTCAATCACTAGTTTAAAGTACTGTTTTATATAGCATGATGATCTTTTTGTAAATTTTGATTCCCTTGTACTGTAAAATGGACGATAAAGCCTTGTGAAAGACAAGACGCTTCCACGGCGATATCCTCGGGTGTCAGTCAGATCCACCTCTAACTCCTCCTCTGCTCCACCCTCTCATCCAAATGTGGTCACTTAACATGGTAGTCCACTGAATGGCTGAAGTCACATTCTCAGTGCTACCTTAGCACACTTTTGTAACTGAACGAAACCTGATGATTTTTTTGGATGTAGCGGTGGCTCGTTTGCTAGCTAATGAGATGCATCATGTAAACAAGACACACTATTGGAGTTGTTGAAAGCTGCATTGTCCCCTTTTAGTGTAGGTTAGCTGTTTAGCCTTCTGTGTTTAGGGAACTTTTGAAATAATGTTAGCTACAGCGTGGAGAAGAAATGTGGCCAAAACCACAGAATATGAGATGTTTGCAGGTAAATCTTTATGTGAGAGAAAGAGGGCTCTCGGTTTGATAAACCGAACATATTACTCCTATACTTCGATCACTTCACTAGCTTTAGATACAATGCAGAATTGATTTTAAAATATTGCTCATTGCTACAAATCATTTAATGGCCTAGGTCCTAATGACTTATTTGACCTGCTCTTACAACCCCTCCAGAACTCTTGGATTATCAGACTTACTGTACCGATGATCTGAAGTAAATCTGATGATAGTTCAGTTTATTTACTAATAATTATGGGCCTACTCTCTGGAACAAAGTGCCTGGTGATATAAGATGTACCGCATAAGATGTACCGCAACTGTGTTGTCTTTTAAAAGCAACCAAGAGATCTCCCAGTTATCTCATACCTATGACTAGCTTGCCTTCATTTCTCTCTCTCTCGCTTTCTCTCTCTCTCGCTTTCTCTCTCTCTCTCTCTCTCACATGTCTTCATTTTGTTCATAACTGTTTGTTCCCAAGACACAAGGCTCCCATTATATATTCAGTGAACTCCCAGTTCACTTCTTCATATTTTAGATTTCATATTGCTAACCTAAAACTTTTTAGTCTTGCAAGAAGTATTGAATGTTGCTGTTTATTGTTCCCAAATGCATCAATTTTATAAAATGTTTTTCACAAACCGTCATTTTGACGTTTCATAGCAGGAAAAGCAGAAGTGAAACCAGTAAGATTAAGGACGGGCCCATTTTAGATATGATTGCATTTAAACGTGTTACTAGTATCATCTGTGTTTAACCAGTCTAAATGTCTGCAGTGAAAAAGGTCTCATCCTCGTTGGTTTCACTCAACATTTTGACATGTGCACATTTGTATATCTGTCCACCACAACTCCCCACAACAGTAGACAGAAGCATAGCTTACAAAAATGCATACAGAGCCTTGTATGTTGTAGACATAACAAGTCTTCCTTTGTTAGAAAATAAACACTTTAAAAAAAAAAGTATGTCAGTGCACAACTTGCTACTCAAATGAATAAACCCCTCCATCTCTCTGGACTCACGGCACTTTGTGTCTGCATGTCTGTTGTGAGAACAACAAGCAAAGCCACATGCAACGGCTACACTGACTGACATAAGCTGTGGTGGGCCATTTCTCCACCCACTGACCAACCATCAAGGCTGTTTACTCAGAACAGACCTGATATGGGCTTCAACAGGATGTGTAGTGAGAGCTACAAGAGACTTCAGCAGGCTAGATTATAGCTTTAGTCGTGTTTGTTAATGTGCTCATTCAAAGTACAAATAATGTCTATCTTTTGTAAAGAAGCAACTATATGCAATCTGCAATTATCACAGATGCATATTAGTATATTTAGTTGTAATGTAGCTTTTTTCATTCACCATTAATTAAAACAGGCTTCCAGCCCATCACTGTATCGAGTGACTTTAGCAAGGCATTGCTTTGACAGATAATATGGCAACTTAACTAACTAAGATCACAGTTCAAACTCCGTCTGTTGGAAGAAGACCAGGGTGGGACAAGTGAATGATTAGCACCTCCCATTCCCATCTCTGACAGAAACTACCAATGAAAAGCACTGTGTGTGTGTGTGTGTGTGTGTGTGTGTGTGTGTGTGTGTGTGTGTGTGTGTGTGTGTGTGTGTGTGTGTGTGTGTGTGTGTGTGTACGTTTCCATGCATCATTTGCATTATTTGTGGTGACTGTAAATGTGTGTTTATCTCTTTCTGTTTGCATGTGAAAGTACAAATTGTATTATGGCAGATACGTCTTTTTGTTTTTCTCTATACTTTCAAGTTGGCAATAAACCTCTTCTCTGTTTTGGTAATTTTTTTTATTTTTTGAGTTTGTAGTGTTGAACAGGATTGTATTGTCAAGGCGTTCTTGTCCACATTATAGTGAGGGGGTCAACCAATAAAGGGTAGTTGCGCAGGACTGTGTTATGCAAATCACCTTGTTAACCACTGGGTTATTTTATTTGTGACTTTCTCCCTCAGATAAAAAGATGCAGGTCAGAAACTGTAAATCTCCTCGAGGTGAATGTGTTGCTGCGTTACTGTGAGAGTGTCTCTCTGCTGCTGCCTTTCACCACTACTGAACAAAATTGAGTATAGAGGATGGATGCTTTGACAGCCCTCCTCTGTGTGCTGTGCTCTTCCTGCTGAAGTGACTGACAAGCAGAGTGGGCGGGTCATCATTGATGATGTGGAGCATCTGAATTGGCTGGCTCTTATAATATTTAAGATGGCTCGTCTGTCTTAGTGTGTCACTTCAGCAAATGGCTGAACACATCTTTTTTAGATCTACATACTGTATATCAACATTAAATTATTTTTAACTGAGGGCTACAGACAAATGCTGCATTCATGCCACCTGGGAATATTAGGGACCATCCCTGTGATTACGTTGTTTTTCCTACTGCCAGTGTTCACATGATTGAGATGCGTTTTTTTATTTTCTGTTTTATTGGAGTTTGGCATAACAACTTGATGCATTACTGCCACTGACTGTTGGGCGTAGCCTAGAGCATCAGGTGTGTGAAAACATGGAGGCCACTATAACACCCCACAGAGATGGTTTGGGGTGAGCCGGACCGCAGAGTGAAGGCAAAAGGGCCAACAAGTTGGGAATTCAAGACTGTTGGGAAACCATTTCAGGTGACTACGTCTTGAAGCTCATCAAGAGAATGACAAGAGAGTGCAAAGCAGGAATCAGAGCAAAGGGTGGCTACTTTGAAGAAACTAGACAATATAAGACATATTTTCAGTTATTTCACACTTTACATTACATTACAATCGAAATTTACATTTTCAGGTATATTGTCAGGCGTTGTCCTTTAGTGGCCATATTAATTCTGACAGGCACAAAGCAGGAAGTTGTGTAACGTGGTTAAAGGGTTGAGAAAGTCCATTAAGAGTGGGCAACACAGAAACCCAGTGTTGGCTCTCCTACACACATTAAACTGTGCTGTCCATGGTTCTAAAAAAAATAAATAAAAAAACTGCGAATGATAGTCAGATGTCGTCCGATGACGTCATTAACATGCATAATAATTAAAAAGCAGCCTCTAATCATCATTTTCAAAGAAATTCTCAAACATTTATATAATACATAATTTGAAATAATACACAGCCTACAGGGACTGTTAAAGGGGCAGTAAAATGTCCATGCTGGTCTCTAAATCAGAGAAAATTCCTGGTTGCAGATTTGCAAGATATTACCAGCCAATCAGGTAGGAAAAGAAAAGGAAAATGACAATTTCAGAAGCAAAGTTTTCTCAAAAGAGTAACTGAACTAAAAAAAGGCATGTTTATTAAAATCAAATAGTTTAGTGAATTAATGGGAATGATAGGTGATGTGCTTCACAAAGAACAGGAAAAATCCAGTGTGGCAGTAAATGCACTTTGATTGTATGTTTGTGATTACCAATCAGATGCAAAATGCATTGGATGAGATCCTTCACTCATAAAATAACCAACAAGTCTCCTCACAAGACCCGATGCCAAGATGATCCTCTTATGGGTTACATGCTTGTTCTTCATCAAGGATGTACAGTAAGTGCAATTTTATTCTGTTCAAGTATTCAGTTAAGAATGCCTGACAACTAGATACTTTTTATATGGAGGTTTTGCATGATAAATGTTATACATCATATACTAATGGTCATTTAAGTTATTTTATGTATTGTACTGTATGTTTTAATTTATTTTCGATATGCTAGTTCCAGTTACCTGCAACCTTCACGTGTGCTGGTCCTTATAAGGAGATTGACCGTCTACAGCTCGAATGGTACAAGCAGAGTGTCGGGGAAACTCTGAAATTAATTGTGACAATACGTAAATCTACAAAACCCGAGTATGCACCAGAGTTTTTTTAATCAAGATTGGAAATAAACAATAATAATTTTAGCAACCTGGCTATTCTGAGGACAATCCAAGAAGATGGGTGAAATACAAGTCTAGTTTGGAATGGGACATATGGATATTAAAGTTAAATATGGTCTACTTTTATTAAGTTTAGCAAATGCTGTCTTGATTATTTGACAAAATAATCTTTTCAGCCAATTAACACTAGACATGTTCCTGTGTTTTGGCCAACACATACTCATATCTAAACAGAATAGGTTGATTGTCAATGACTCCCGTAGCTGTAATCACTTTCAATCACGTTTCAACAAACGCATGCACTGGACTAAAAGGGCTCCAAGTTTCTACATTTCAGCATTCTGCTGGGCCGACACTTCTGTGTCTGGCTTCCCTCGTCTCAAACCTTTCCTTCATTTCTCAAGGTTCCACATATTCACATGATCACAATTAAACAATATAATTTTGTTCAGTTCCCACAGTTATGCTGAATGTTTAAGAACCACTGAGCCACAAATTAACAGGATCTCAGGAAGTTTAATTTTCATGAATTCTACAATCCAATGTATACAGGAACACATACATAAAAAATGAGTGGCAGTAATTCAGCCTGGTCTCCTTTGGGGACAGATTCATATGGGACTTTTCTGCAGTGCATCATTACTGTATGCCCTTAAGACAACAGAAACCCTGCATTGCAAACTGGAGATGTCAAGTTTAAAAGCTATATTAACTTCTGTTTACACTGTCAGTTATAGAAACTCACCATGAAACCAAAGTGTTGTTGGTATTGTTTCATGTGTTTAGGTTGGAAAGATGGTTGATTTGTTTTCCACCGTGGTCATAAACTTCATCACACAAGGCCAATCAGATTGCTCCAAAATTGTTCCTTCCCACTTGATATACATTATGGTCAATAGTTTTCATAATGCCATCTAAATTACAACAGTCTCAAGTGGAATAACCAGAAAATGATTGTGTTTTATTTAATACTGATGCTCAGAGTGGGGCGTAAGTATATGTGTACATATGTGTGTATGTCTACAGAGAGGGCTGGTGCTGGTTGTGGTAATCTGCTCTAACAACAGAGTACACACACTCTGGTGGTGACTCTCTCTTCTTCCTTGTCATTTTCCTTTTTAAGAAATCCAGTGCTGTGTAGTTCATTGCCCTTGCTTCGCCATCCTGCAAAAATGTAATATTTGTGTCAGGTATAAATATTTCAGAGATTAGGTCTGTGACATCCAAAAACATCTCTAGAGTATAGATTGCATTGAGTTTCTTTTATGTAATTTCTCATTCAACGGTACAAAGTGTTTTACTTTAAACCCAATCATCATACAGTAACATGCTGTACCATCTCAACAGTTAGTTTCATATTTTTTGTTATGACTAATATGTGTCATGTCCAAATAATCGGATAAATAAAAAAAGTAAGAGCATAAGCAGAATATTTATCACACACCCACATTTAGATCTCTACCCTTAGCCAGTGCAAATCAGACAACACGTCACTACATATTTACCAAATCATTTGATTGATCCACATTTGACCTGTCATTACCACGATGATGGGAGGCACTCAATGCTTCTGTAAAAAATAAAAATAAAAAATAACATCCTTCATAAGTGATTTTTTTTCTTTTTTCAACCTGTCACTAGAGGACAGTCACATTTCACATTTTCAGTTTTTGGCATTGAAGAGCAACTGGACAGTAGTTTGCAATAGCATGTAACGTCTATAATTGGATGTTTCTGCTGCAATAGGATATGGTGGTGGGACATTATCTGTCATAAGGATGTTTTATGTGCCTGTTTATTACCATGGGTTTTACGGTAGCACAGAATAAGTGAGATCTCGCCATAGTAATCGCAAGTTAGCATGTGTGTTGTGTCAATATACTTGGGACAACTGCATGTGTTCAATAAAAAGAATAGCTCGGGCTAAAGAGTATTAAGCCCCCGGAATTACTAGTTAGTCTGTCATAACACTCGTGAGTAGAGCATGGTCTGAACACATAAGCAAAGTGGCTATAGATGCGAGAGCATATGTGCAAGTTAAATCAGAGCTGTCTGAATACAATGGGCTGCTTCTGAGAGGAAGCAGGATCGTTGTGCCTAAGTCAATGAGAGGTGAGATTATTCTCAAAATCCATGAAGGACACCAGGGCCTGATTAAATGCAGAGAGAGAGCATCTTCATCTGTGTGGTGGCCTGGACTTTCTTCGGAGATAAACTTGTAACAGCGTTGTGGTGAGCTGAAAAGAACACAACAAAACCTCATCTCTACACCACTTCCTGAGCAACCCCGGAAGAGAGTTGCAATCGATCTCTGTGAGCATGAACGTCAAAACTACCTGGTAATTTCAGATTAATACCCCAGATTCAACAAGATTTTGCATCTGACCTCGACGACGGCTGGACAAGTCATGTCACTGTATTTGCAAGGTTTGGCATTCCAGGTGAAGTGGTGAGTGATAATGGTCCCCAATGGTCCCCTATTCTCCAGTACAGAGTTCTAAGAATTAGCCAGGGAGCTAGACAGATCTACTCCCTGCTCCACCACAGGCTTTAGTTCAGCCAAGTTGTTAATGAGGAGGCAAATAAGGACCACACTCCCCTCTTTAGAGAAAAACCTTACTCCAAAATGGCCCAGCTAGCACCTGTGAAAGAAAAGGACCAGCAGGAAAAGGGAAAACCAGCACATTACTTCAATTGCTGCCATGGAGCCAGACTCTTGCCTGATGTCATAAGGATATTTTATGTGCCTGTTCATTACTAAGGGTTTTACGGTAGCACAGAGAATAAGTGAGATCTCGCCATAGTCTCGCGGTTATCGCAAGTGTTGGGTGAATATACTTGGGACAACTGCATGTGTTCAATAAAAAGAATAGCGCCGGCTAAAGAGTATTAAGCCTTCGGATTTATTATTTTACATCTACGACTACCAATAGGGTGGTATTGCCTTCTTTCACATACAATTTTTTTGTGTTTAGTCTGCCATAAAAGTTTTATTTGGTTAAAGTATTTGATTATTTCCACTGTCATCATATTTAGTTCATTAGAAATTCAAATTATGGTATTGTTATGGTTCAAACAGATTTAAGTGAAATTAAAAAAAGTAAGTGTGGAGAACCTACCTTTGCAATGTTCACAAACTTTCCTTCGATTTCCGTAGAAAATCAGGGCGGCGATTACAGTCACGCAGCAGGCCAACAGGACTCCGAGAACAAGGACCACTGGGTCCAGTTCTGACCCTGGGAGTAATCACTAACTAGTTAGTTCAGAAAGCTAATGTTTGTCACCAGGCACATTTCGTATGTCATTTTAACCCGGCTAAATGAATGAATGCAACATGCATACATGATTTTGATACAACTTTTAAAACATACTTGTCTCCACTTTAGTTCCTTCACCAAACAGGATCTCTCCACACATGACCACAGCACAGTAGTAAGTCCCAGTATCAGAGGAGTTCTGTATAGTTTTGGACAGACTGTAGACACAACTTCTTTCCTCTTTTTCATCACTGTGAGTATAAATGATGCCTGGATGAGATTCTCCTGATCCAGATCTGAACCAGTACACACTGCGTTCATCTGGACACTGATCTGTGTTGCCTTTTGTCTTGGAGAGAATTGAACACTGGAGAGTCACCGAGTCGCCCGGCTGGACCGACTCTGTCTTCGGACTTTGTTTCACATACGCAGCTTTCTGCTGATTACGATCTGCGTGATTCATTAAAAAAGACATAAAAAGAAATTCATGATTTAAATGATTTGCTTGACATAAAAACTTGACACAAATACTGAAAGTAAGATATGTTTTACCGTTCACAGCCAAGAAGATTCCATTGGTGAAATTATCTGAAAATATCACTCCATAGTGACAGAAGTATGCTGCTTCGTCCTCTTTGCTGATATTTGTAATGGTAAGAAAATACTGAGTATCCCTTTTTGTAGCTGTGAAACGTGAGTTGTTAAATTCATTACTAGTAGTTAATTTGCCCAAAAGGTAACCAACGACACGTTGGCCCAAATATCCAAGAGGCTGCTTGTACCAGTTGAAGAATTTGCCATCTGTCTTAAACACTTGACACTCCAAAGTTACATTTCCACCAACTTCAACCTTGATCAAAGAGATCTGGTGAGGAATCTCTGCGGTTTGAATCAGGGCTGAAGAAAAAACAAACAGTAACAGTTTAAACGTGAGAGAAAAAAGAAAATAAATAATGACTTCTCGTTAGATTATTACAGTACAGTACATGGTCTCCCACTAGTTAAGAAGTGCACTTACACATGGTACTAAGTAGAATCAAAACAGCCAGTCTTCTGAGCATTGTGGTGCAGCGCCTTCGTCTTACACCACTGATCTCTTTCCACTCAAATGGAAGATGTACTGAGTTAACCAAGGTTTACAAAGCAGAAATCGTAGTGATTGGCTGAAATGTACAAAATGACATTCCCCCTTCATTTAGCAAACCTCTGATCTATTTTCATCTGATAGGACATCTACATGTTCTCAGTTGTTGTTTTTTCAAAAGTCAATGTTTTTTTTTAATTGTGTCTGTGATAACCTTTTTGTGTTTTGTGCTTAGTTAAGAACAAACACGAAGTCTTTAAGCAAAACTGGTCTTACTGACACACTGCATGTGTGTATTTAGAGGTCGCAATCAACAGTCAAACTCTGGGCCTAAAAACAGAAGCCATTGCAAAAGTGTCTTACACTTGCATTCTTTTTAATGGCCAGCGGGGGTGACTTCAATTTTTTCAAAGTCTGATTATACAGAAGTCATAATTGAAATGGCCCTATTTCTCACTTGATGTATTACCTCAGTTAACACTTTCCTCATGAGTTTATGGCCTCAATCACTAGTTTAAAGTCCTGTTTTATATAGCATGATGATCTTTTTGTAAATTTTGATTCCCTTGTACTGTAAAATGGACGATAAAGCCTTGTGAAAGACAAGACGCTTCCACGGCGATATCCTCGGGTGTCAGTCAGATCCACCTCTAACTCCTCCTCTGCTCCACCCTCTCATCCAAATGTGGTCACTTAACATGGTAGTCCACTGAATGGCTGAAGTCACATTCTCAGTGCTACCTTAGCACACTTTTGTAACTGAACGAAACCTGATGATTTTTTTGGATGTAGCGGTGGCTCGCTTGCTAGCTAATGAGATGCATCATGTAAACAAGACACACTATTGGAGTTGTTGAAAGCTGCGTTGTCCCCTTTTAGTGTAGGTTAGCTGTTTAGCCTTCTGTGTTTAGGGAACTTTTGAAATAATGTTAGCTACAGCGTGGAGAAGAAATGTGACCAAAACCACAGAATGAGAAGTGAAGAGTTTGCAGGTAAATCTTTATGTGAGAGAAAGAGGGCTCTCGGTTTGATAAACCGAACATATTACTCCTATACTTCGATCACTTCACTAGCTTTAGATACAATGCAGAATTGATTTTAAAATATTGCTCATTGCTACAAATCATTTAATGGCCTAGGTCCTAATGACTTATTTGACCTGCTCTTACAATCCCTCCAGAACTCTTGGATCATCAGACTTACTGTACCGATGATCTGAAGTAAATCTGATGATAGTTCAGTTTATTTTCTAATAATTATGGGCCTACTCTCTGGAACAAAGTGCCTGGTGATATAAGATGTACCGCATAAGATGTACCGCAACTGTGTTGTCTTCTAAAAGCAACCAAGAGATCTCCCAGTTATCTCATACCTATGACTAGCTAGCCTTCATCTCTCTCTCTCTCTCTCTCTCTCTCGCTTTCTCTCTCTCTCTCTCTCTCTCTCTCTCACATGTCTTCATTTTGTTCATAACTGTTTGTTCCCAAGACACAAGGCTCCCATTATATATTCAGTGAACTCCCAGTTCACTTCTTCATATTTTAGATTTCATATTGCTAACCTAAAACTTTATAGTCTTGCAAGAAGTATTGAATGTTGCTGTTTATTGTTCCCAAATGCATTAATTTTATAAAATATTTTTCACAAACTGTCATTTTGACTTTTCATAGCAGGAAAAGCAAAAGTGAAACCAGTAAGATTAAGGACGGGCCCATTTTAGATATGATTGCAATTAAACGTGTTAATGGTATCATCTGTGTTTAACCAGTCTAAATGTCTGCAGTGAAAAAGGTCTCATCCTCGTTGGTTTCACTCAACATTTTGACATGTGCACATTTGTATATCTGTCCACCACAACTCCCCACAACAGTAGACAGAAGCATAGCTTACAAAAATGCATACAGAGCCTTGTATGTTGTAGACATAACAAGTCTTCCTTTGTTAGAAAATAAACACTTTAAAAAAAAAAATGTCAGTGCACAACTTGCTACTCAAATGAATAAACCCCTCCATCTCTCTGGACTCACGGCACTTTGTGTCTGCATGTCTGTTGTGAGAACAACAAGCAAAGCCACATGCAACGGCTACACTGACTGACATAAGCTGTGGTGGGCCATTTCTCCACCCACTGACCAACCATCAAGGCTGTTTACTCAGAGCAGACCTGATATGGGCTTCAACAGGATGTGTAGTGAGAGCTACAAGAGACTTCAGCAGGCTAGATTATAGCTTTAGTCGGGTTTGTTAATGTGCTCATTCAAAGTACAAATAATGTCTATCTTTTGTAAAGAAGCAACTATATGCAATCTGCAATTATCACAGATGCATATTAGTATATTTAGTTGTAATGTAGCTTTTTTCATTCACCATTAATTGAAACAGGCTTCCAGCCCATCACTGCATCGAGTGACTTTAGCAAGGCATTGCTTTGACAGATAATATGGCAACTTAACTTAAGATCACAGTTCAAACTCCGTCTGTTGGAAGAAGACCAGGGTGGGACAAGTGAATGATTAGCACCTCCCATTCCCATCTCTGACAGAAACTACCAATGAAAAGCACTGTGTGTGTGTGTGTGTGTGTGTGTGTGTGTGTGTGTGTGTGTGTGTGTGTGTGTGTGTGTGTGTGTGTGTGTGTGCGTTTCCATGCATCATTTGCATTATTTGTGGTGACTGTAAATGTGTGTTTATCTCTTTATGTTTGCATGTGAAAGTACAAATTGTATTATGGCAGATACGTCTTTCTGTTTTTCTCTATACTGTACGTCTTTCAAGTTGGCAATAAACCTCTACTCTGTTTTGATTTTTTGAGTTTGTGGTGTTGAACAGGATTATATTGTCAAGGCGTTCCTGTCCACATTATAGTGAGGGGGTCAACCAATAAAGGGTAGTTGCGCAGGACTGTGTTATGCAAATCACCTTGTTAACCACTGGGTTATTTTATTTGTGACTTTCTCCCTCAGATAAAAAGATGCAGGTCAGAAACTGTAAATCTCCTCGAGGTGAATGTGTTGCTGCGTTACTGTGAGAGTGTCTCTCTGCTGCTGCCTTTCACCACTACTGAACAAAATTGAGTATAGAGGATGGATGCTTTGACAGCCCTCCTCTGTGTGCTGTGCTCTTCCTGCTGAAGTGACTGACAAGCAGAGTGGGCGGGTCATCATTGATGATGTGGAGCATCTGAATTGGCTGGCTCTTATAATATTTAAGATGGCTCGTCTGTCTTAGTGTGTCACTTCAGCAAATGGCTGAACACATCTTTTTTAGATCTACATACTGTATATCAACATTCAATTATTTTTAACTGAGGGCTACAGACAAATGCTGCATTCATGCCACCTGGGAATATCAGGGACCATCCCTGTGATTACGTTGTTTTTCCTACTGCCAGTGTTCACATGGTTGAGATGCGTTTTTTTTTTATTTTCTGTTTTATTGGAGTTTGGCATAACAACTTGATGCATTACTGCCACTGACTGTTGGGCGTAGCCTAGAGCATCAGGTGTGTGAAAACATGGAGGCCACTATAACACCCCACAGAGATGGTTTGGGGTGAGCCGGACCGCAGAGTGAAGGCAAAAGGGCCAACAAGTTGGGAATTCAAGACTGTTGGGAAACCATTTCAGGTGACTACGTCTTGAAGCTCATCAAGAGAATGACAAGAGTGTGCAAAGCAGTAATCAGAGCAAAGGGTGGCTACTTTGAAGAAACTAGACAATATAAGACATATTTTCAGTTATTTCACACTTTTTTGTTAAGAACATAATTCCACGTGTTCATTCATAGTTTTGATGCCTTCAGTGATAATCTACAATGTAAATAGTGATGAAAATAAAGGAAACGCATTGAATGAGAAGGTGTGTTCAAACATTTGGCCTGTACTGTACGTGTACATCTTACAATCCCTGAGTGTAATATGCTCTATGGTCTCCTTTGGCATACATTCATATTGGACTTTTTTACTGTCATATTTACGTCCATCAGTGGGTTTGGAAATGTATTACAGGAACGCTGCATGGAAAACTGGAGACGTCAATGTTAAAAGACATATTTACCTGTATTTAGTTTCAGTGTCAAATATAGAAACTCACCATGAAACAAAGTGTGCTGTTAGTGTTGTTTCATGTGTTTAGGTTGGAAAGATGGTTGATATATTTCCACTGGGTAAAAAGCCAACACAAGAGGCCAATCAAATTGCTCTAAAATTGTTCCCTCCCACTTCATATGATTACTTTAAGGTGCATTATCTTCTAATCAATTAAATTGAAGTGCAGTTACAAGTCGAACAACCAGAAAATGATAACCGTATTTTTTCTGCTGATGCTGAGAGTTGGGCGTAAGTATATGTAGAAATGATAGATTTACTCCAGCTATATATAGATAGATATATACTGTATGTAAATAAATGTAATATATATGTGTGTATATATATGTATATGTATGTATACATAAACATTGTCGTGTTCTCAAAGTGATTTGGTAGGATATACATGATTCTTTCTGTTGTTTATCACTCATCTGCGTTTCTCTATTATTTTTAGGATGCACAGGTGATCAGACGTTTGAGACAAAGACCGTTGGTGTTGGAGAGAATGTGACTTTAAATTGTAACCGCCAGCAATCTGATTACACAGCAGCTTTGTTTTGGATCAGACTAGTTTCTGGAAACTTTCCTGAATTCTTGGCAGGAACACTTAGCATTGATTTTGATGTTGTTAACAAGACTCCTCACATTTCAGCAAAACAAGAGCCTGGAACATTTCTTCTGTATATTAATAAAACAAAACCGAGCGATACTGGAGTTTACTACTGCATAAAGGTAGAACAGACTGAAATTACATTTTTGAAAGGAACACTTCTGAGAATCAAAGGTAAATAAAATTCAGCAAACAGACCTTTCACATTCCTTAAAAAAATAATGATTCTGCTTTTCAATTCAAACACCATTGATGACAGCAGATTAAATGGTTAAAATGTTTCCGTATGTTATATAAAGATACATGTTTCAATTATTCAAAGGAAAGTGTTTTATGATTGATGTTTTTTACATTTTTGTTTTCTTCATCAAAGGGATTAAAACAATTTTACTTTCATCTTTATATTTCCCAGAATCAGAAACTCATATTTCTGCCATCATCCAAGACCATCCACCTGATCCAGTCCGTCCCGGAGACTCAGTGACTCTTCAGTGTTCAGTCCTCGTGGACTCTGAGAAGAAACCATGTCCAGGTGAACACAGTGTGTTCTGGTTCAGAGCCCGATCAGATGAATATCATCCCAGTTTTATTTATGATCATGGAAACCGCGGTGATGAATGTGAGAAGAGTCCTGAGGCTTACTCTCCACAGAAATGTGTTTACAACTTCTCTAAAATCGTCAACTCCTCTGATGCTGGGACGTATTACTGTGCTGTGGCCACATGCGCGGAGATTTTATTTGGAAATGGAACAAAACTGGACATTGAAGGTAACATTTTTATATAAATCAATAATCAATTTGTTTTTGAAAACATTAAGATTATGTATCAAAGAACATTTGTTTCTCTTTCATTGTAAAAGCTTGTCAAAATAGTTGCTAACTTTTATTATTTGCTCCTTATTGTTTCAGCATTCAACGTGTGGGATTTGCAAAAGGCCAACACAGTTGTGTTTGTGTTATGTGCAGCTTTGGCTTTAAGTCTGATCATTATTGCCTTCCTGATTCATACCATCAAGAAAAAAACTTGTAATTGCTGCAACAGTAATCTTACATTCCTTATATATCAATCTATACAGTACTTTGCACAAAAAAAAATCAACTTCACAGGATTTGCATTACTAATTTGTGTAAATTAACCTTCGGTATTATGTTAATTTTTTTGTTTTATTTCATAATACAGCTGCCGATCTGCAAACAAATGCTGCAACAACCAGTGGTGATCAGCAAAGTGAGCAGGTAAGACATATAAAAAAGGATGACACTGGGGGAAAAATAGTGGAAAATTTCCTCTCTAATATGTATCAAAATTTTCTCTCATAATATTTTTCCATATATTTCCTCAGAGAGATACTGACTTATTGGCTTATTCTGCAGTAGTCTTTAACAAAAGGAAAACTGGCAGAGCAGAGAGAAGGAATGTTGAAACAGCGGAGGGAGAGACAATCTACACGGATGTCGGGACTCTAGTGTTAGATTAATAAACTTCAGGCTTTTCTTATTGAAGATAATATAATTCTTATCTGGCACACTGTTGTAAATATGCTGCTTAATATTCACATCTGAGAATTAACAATATTTTATCTGGATAATCTTAACCAATGATAATCTGTTTGCAATATTTGTATGACTTTTTTATAAAAGGGCATTGAATGTCATGATGCAAAATGTAATATTCTTACTGACTTTTGGTGATATTCTACTCTTCTTTGAAGAGGTGTATAGTGCCATTCGAACAGGCTGTATGACAGATTGACCTTGAAAGAGTGCAGTTAAGGAAGGTTTCCTATCCGTCTCTTTTGTCTGACATGCAGTTTTCAGGCTGTTTACTTCTATGTTTCAATGCAATGTTAAGGTGCACCATTTTCAGGCTTTTTAAAAGGTTTGTTTCCTATTTGCTTTCATTATGGTAAAATTGGTTTCATTTCATAATATGTAGTCATGGTTTGTCTTTGAAAAAGAAATTAGTTGCATTCATGTATACTCATGCTCTCTAAAAATAATATTGGTTGTTTTTCAATTTTAATATGTAACAGTAGAAATAAATACCCAGTAGGCTATAATGGCCCAATCACATTGTATCATCAATCATATTGCTTCATGTTTCTTACTTCTGCTTGCTCATACTGATCTCTTTCATACTTATAGCCATTCATTTTCCAAATTTTTACCTGGTATTTATAATTCTCAGTGTAAACATGTTACATTTGCTTGTGAAAAAAATAAAAACTCTGACTACGTATTGCAAATAGAATGTCCATGGATAAAATGAAAATTGGTTACACCGGTTCAACTAGTATAATGCTGTTTATTGGTGGGTTAGGGACAACATTTGTGTGTATTTGGTTTCTGAGAAGTGTCTGTGCTGATTTTGTTTGTGTGAGACTGTTACTGTTAGATGCAGAGAGTCACACAGTCTGAGGCGGACAGAGGTGAAGGAAGTCGTAGTTGTAAGAACAGACAGATTGGGAAGCATTAGCAAAATGGACGCTGATGAAACAGATTTAATCTACACAATATTTAACTATGAACTCATGCCTACAGCAATTTATATGCCAAATGTTTATTTGAGCCACAATAGTAGCATGGCTCTGTCGGTCAGTCAATTACTTTGGTTCAGATTGAAATATCTCAGCAAAATGTTGGATGGATTGCCATGAAAGTTTGTAGAGTCAAGGTTTTCAGGCAATGTATCCTAATAAGTATTTTGAACTTTTCATCTAGTGCCATCAGCAGGTTGACATAGTTGCTGTTGTGTGAAATTTAGATTAGATTAGATTCAACTTTATTGTCATTACACATGTACATGTACAAGGCAACAAAATGCAGTTTAGGTCTAACCAGAAGTGCAATAGCAGTAAGTGCAGGATGTACAATGGTTTCATAAGTGCAGGATGGATATGTACTGAATAAATATAGAAATGAATACTGTTATAAACAGAATTTTACAGCTAGATTATCCTATGAATATAATATATAGATAACAAGTATTGTGAACAAGATTTACAGGTGAATATGTACTATGAGTATATATACAGATGGCTATTACTATAAACTGAATTTTTACAGATAGATGTATGTATAATAAGTTAGGCTAAAATGAGCAGTATAACAATGGATTTAAAGGTAGTACAAATAAAGTTTGGGCAGAAACTTTCCAAATTAAAGTGCAGTGAAGGGTAATTGCATATTACGGTTAAAGTACGATATTGCAGATGTAAATGTAAACAATTGGTACTGTGAATAAACAGTCAGCAGTGCAGATTGAAATATCAGTCAAGGTAAGTAGTGCAAGATGCAGATATAAACAGTTGTCACTATAATAACAGTCAGCAGTGCAAGTAAACATAGTATTGCAGATAACAAAATGGAGGCAGGTGTGAGGAGGGAGAGGAAAGTATCAGGATATGAGGGAGTGGGATCATTGAGGATTAGAGTTCAATAAAGTAAGTAATGTCTACTAAATGGAGTGCAGTGCAATGCACAGTGATGTAAGAATTTCATGGCAGGGGCAGACAGCTCTGTGTCCATTGGTTAAGATGCCAAACATAAACTGCAGCGTTCCCAGTTCATGTCAGTGAACTGCTGTGTAACTGGCCACTACAACTTCCTACAACCTTTTGTTAAATAAATATGCATTATGAAAACATGTCAGAGGACAACCACTTAACTAAATAAACTCCTCCCTCTTTCTGTTCTGACAACACTTTGTAAAGGCCTTCTGCATGTCTGTTGTGAGAACAACAAGCAAAGCCACATGCAACGGCTACACTGACTGACATAAGCTGTGGTGGGCCATTTCTCCACCCACTGACCAACCATCAAGGCTGTTTACTCAGAACAGACCTGATATGGGCTTCAACAGGATGTGTAGTGAGAGCTACAAGAGACTTACTTACTACTCTTACTTATTAATGTGCTCATTCAAAATACAAATAATGTTTTTTGTTGTTGTGTTTTTTGAAGAAACAACTACAATTGTTTTCATCTGCATCTGAAAATATCACAGATGTATATTTTTTTAATGTTTTGATTTAATTTTAATATAAATGTACTGATTCCTTCACCATTTATTTGGACAAGCCTCCAGTGAAACCAGTGAACAAGCACTTTCCCCTCTGACAACTATGCATAAAAAACAACAAATCGCAAGTGTGATTAAAAACGGTCATGGTGTGGCTTTACCCTTGCTGTAAGTTGTGATATTAGTAATAGTCATGTGATAGTCAAAGTGTGTACAGAAGTCAGCTTCCTGAGGCTACACAGTGAGAAAGGTAAAAAAAAAGCCCCTCTGTTTTGACACCTCAAGTTTGAAAGCCCAACCACAACAATGCTGAAGTTTCCATGCATCATTTGTTTGTCGGTGGTGACTGAACGTGTGTCCGTCTGTGTTTCTCAGATGCAAGCAGTGCTGTGCACACTAAGAAAAAGCAGATGGTACAAAGCAGGACACAAAGCATATGAAAGTATATTCTGCTTTTGTTTAAATGACATTTTATTTTCCTGCATTATTATGTGTACAGGGGCTAGACACAGCATTGTGTCAGGGGATAAGGATTTAACTGAATGGTCATTTTTTTATTGTCCAGCAACTCTTGTAATAAGAAGAACTTTATTATTAAACCAACCAAAAATGTGTTTTGGCATGTGGTCAACAAACTGTTGTCCATGATGAAGGCCCCAAACCACAAGCAGTGGTCTGACAAATGTTTTGTGTTAGACAAGGTCTTGGGTTCAAATCTAATATTATTTTATTTCCTCCCAGATTTACATGGGATCCCTACCTCAAATCAAAACTTCCACATCAGTTGAATTAAAATTTCTGCTCCAGCCTTTAACCTGAGTAGGAATTTAGCAGGTATAATGGTAGGATGGTACCCTGGGAATCCAGAGTTCTCGCGAGAGCACAATTTGAATTTGCTCAGCGAGTTACTTTGTCATCGAGTAATGCTGCTCATTAACCATACCCTTGTAGCCGAGCTGCACCAATCACATCGGTGTATCTGATATAGGTGGGCCAGAGGCAAGCTAAACAGATGGCAACAGTTTAATCTACCTGTTAGCGCTGCTTTTAGCTAAGTGTATGGGGTTCAGAATACGTTACCCTGTGTGTTGTTGTGATTGCTCGTAGTGTTATCCAGTTGCGTTAAGTGAGATTTTCAAATGCAGGCTTGGTGCCGACCCTCGAGATGGGCGACTTTCATTCCTCAATGCCAGACCCTTGATCCTTTCGAATATGGGTCTGGATTTCCAGGATACTAGGATGGTGTAACAACCCTCCTCTCTGTCTACTGTGTTGTGGCTTTAGGTCTGGTCATTTGAGATTACATTCACAGTCAGACTGCTCCTATGTGTTACTGTCACAAATACATTTTTTTATTCAATTCCTATTTAAAGCTGCTATTGTCAATATATTCATATTGGACTAACTGTATGTGAGATAGGCTTCATGCAAAAA
>JABXJD010002534.1:0-50334 GCA_013375575.1 Percina caprodes
CATGTTTGGGGTCAGAGGTGATCATGTGGTGGATTAACATACTAGATGGGGAGATTAGCCCCCCCTCCCGCTTCACTATCTATGTCTGAACATCTGTGTTCATGCAGTCACTCAGGCAACATAAATCCACTTAAGGTATTCCATGTGTTTGGAAATCCAGTGGCATATTGGCACTGGCATTTTGATAAATAATATATTAATAATAAATAAAAACCACAGTTTCCTTATCACATTTTCTGGAGCTGATCTTGAAGGCAACATCACTGATCATCAGCCATTCTAGTGTTCATGTGTGTCCTGCTGCTCGTAGCTGACTTTTGTAATGCTCTTCATCTCAAGGAGCTTTTAAATAAATGAGTGGATTTGTTGGCTACTGTTCACTTACAATAATTGCAAAGTGGCTTTTTGAAGGCTATGCCTACCAAAGTCGAAAGGCATTAAAATGTGCTCCTCTGAAGCAAGGAGGAACTTATTTTATCTAGTAAAATCTGCAGGTACTGTATTTTACAACCAAATTTATTCAAATATAGTAGGCAACTAGGCGAAGTGAAAACACCCTTATCCAGTTAGGTTGATAACTATCACAAAAAAACTGTATTCTTATAAAATCCATATTCTTACTCACTGTATCCTTTCATTGTTTCATTGTCAAACTTTTTCAAGAGCTTTTATTTAAATGAGATTGTACTGTAGGGTTAAAATAGTCTTGAGACATAACAAAAACTGGCATGGTTCACATATGAGACCACAAAACAGTGCCAGTCAAATATTAAATAATTACATTTCACCCCTGGGATAGACTAGCGACCTGTCCAGAATGCATGCTGGGATAACCTATAGTTCTCCTGCACCCTAAACTGGAGTTGACAGTATAGAGCAGTGTTGGATGAATAGAAAAATGGGATCATAAAAACAGCCACCAAGAGCAGAGCACTGAGAATATCAGCTGCTCAGTCTGGATGTCCTTTTGACTTTGTCTCTTTGTGTACATGTCTGTGCGGGTCTGTCAGTCCCTGATGTTGCAAGTCTGGCTATGACAAGGTTAATATATTCATCTTGTTCAACTGTCAGGTCTGTGTGTCAAGGAGGAGAAAGCAATGCAGCCTGCAGTGCGTCTCACACACGCAATAAGCACCAGAGTGAAGGAGGTACAGTCGGCTGTGTGCGGGCTGCACAGCCAATTTCTGCAGAGAAGCTGTTAACAATTGTTGTGACTTGCCACACTAGCCAAAGCACCTAATGCTCACTCTGAAGAGAAACCTAACTGACGGATGTTGACAGCATGAATCTGTGAGGACTGGGAGGTTAGCATTTTAAAGTCAATTTCATGCATGTAGAGAATGCCCTCAGCCCAAACAACTTACATTGTAACAGTAGAATAGGTTTAGGATTGCATTATGGATATTTTTCATGCACATCACTATGAGAAACTTTCTATCCTTATCCTAGTATGTACTTAGATCTGCCTTTTTGCCACGTTTTTGGTAGTGCAAACACATTTTACTGTGGGTGCGTCCAACAGTGGATTGGGTGTTGGCAAGCTTGAGGTCAGGCTCACTCTGAATGTAAACAAACTCAAATATAGTCCTAGATAATTGATGAGACATTCAAGAGGTAAAATTAAAGCTAATGAGCCGGAGAAACTTTCCTCCTGTTGGTCTCTGGAACTAACTTACTTCAATTAAGACATTGCCATTAATACTTTTCCTAAAAGAAAACCAAGCCAACCCATGGCACTCTTGAAGCAGAATTTATGATGTAGTCTTCTTGCATTTTGCTGTGCTAATTTATCATGAACGCCACAGCATGTCCAAAAACCCCTTGAGTTGTTTTCAGTTAATAATTCCTTTAGCTAACCATAAAATTAAAGCTCTTTAAAGGGTAGCTACCTGTTTTTTTCAACCCTATTTTCCTATGGTTTTGTGTTTAAGTGACTGATGGGAACAACAAATGTTGACATTGGTTGAAACAAAGTACAATGTAAGTTAATAGGGCAATTGTGCAGCTTGTATTTACCTTCACAAGAGTGCTCGTTTTTCAACTGACAGGCTCAGATTAATATTCTAAGTGTCTGACAACATTATGGAAAGGATTTCTAAGGAGGTAGACCATTCTGTTTTAAGGACACACTCGGGACACGAACCCCGCTCTCCTGGGTGAAAACCCCATCTAGATGCTGCTCTCCCCAGCACGTTCTACACACACTCTGAATGATGCCTTTTTCGTTGCATCAGACCCGGGCAGCCACTGTCCAGACGTTCGTATTTCACGTATTCGGAGTGAGATCGACTTGATTTACATGTGAAAATGTGCACGCTATATACACACCAAAAGTATTGTTTTTTGTAAATGGAGTATATCTCTCTCTAGGGATCATTTATATAATGTTGTCCAACACTTAGAATAATAATCTGGGCCTGTCAGGAGCAAAAATGGCACTTTTAGTGGACGCTAACTGACACTGAACATTTGTCCAATAGGGTAACATTGCAGCCCGGTCTGTGGCTGTCGGTTACAGCATTCACACTTAATGCTGGACCAATTTCAAAGATTGTTGTTGCTGTCAGTTACTTTCACAAAAAACATGTACAACTGTAGTTACCCTTTTAAGTTGTACTTGAAGTATCTGTTCTCCTTTTCATTAAGCAGTAGCCGCCTTGTACCTTGAAAAAGATACAGAAAACTGTGTAGAACTGTTTTCCGTTTTGTCTTTACATGAATCAAATTAATCCAAAGTATTCAACACTGTTTTTCTTGAGTAGATGCAGGAAGAGAGCAACCACACCTGAAATCTGGTCTGTACAGTCACCATCACCACAATCTTATTGTTTAACATGCACAAAATTCTTCTTCGTCCAGATTTTTTTCATCACTCATTCAAACTTTCAGTCACAAGCTTGTTCTTTAATCCTTGCCCATAATCACAGGCCGTACCTCCTCTGACATGTAATCTGCCAGCACTCTATTGATTGCCCTTATTTACAGGCAATGTGGGTCACTTTGCATGCCTCCCATTCAACTTAGATTTATTGCTTGTTTTGTGGGCATTTGACTGAAAGGTTACAGGTTCAACTTCTTAGACCAGTTGGAAAATACTTAAATATAGAAAAATGTCTCTTTCCCAGGCTGTCCTGCAAATATATTTAAGTAAATAGTGTGTTTTCCACATCTGCTGGGTCTTGTTTAGTGCTCAAAAAGTAGATTTCTAATGTAGGTGTGACACTTTATTCTGTTGAAAAAACTAATAAGGAGTCATAAAAAATACCATGTGAGGTGTTACACTTCTTCCTGTCTTGCAACATTTGGAGCTTTTCTTAGCTGGCCTGTGGGACTGTTTGATGGATAGGACAGAGAACGATGTTTCTCCACCGTCCGAGGGATGTTTCTAATCGGGTCATGTAGGCTGAGCTGGTTTCCTAGTTTTCTGAGTTGGGGCACTGGGGAGCTGGACTCTTTCTGACTATCAAGGGAGCAAGTCCAACCTGCACTGTATGGCAGGCTGACTGACAGTCGTATAGCAATAGTGTGAGTAGTGCTGCACGATATGAGGAAAGTATGCATTAACATTGTAGAATATTGCAATAACGATATTACCTTAAATAAACAGATATTAAAGTGTCTGCAGTTCTGCTGCTTTTATTATTCTGCTAACATACAACACATTGCTTGTTGAATTTAAAACAAATGAAAGGAAGTCATTTCTAACATTCTTCAACAAATTGAACATTGAATTGAAAATAAAAGGCACCACTAAACGTCAATGACATTACATTTTAATGTGCGGTTTTTAACTTATATTTACTATTAAATAATAATAATATTAACTAAAACAAACTGTTTTCTGTCTATGCCCCAACCTTTCACCATGTGAATGTTTCGCTAGTTGATATTGTGATGATGATAAAAAACAATATATTGTGCAGCCCTAAATGTGAAACCGTCATTAAAAAGATTCTTCTTTTTTCTTCCGGTCTCTTAGCTTGCTCTTTTCTATTGCACATGATCTTTTCAAGAACATGAGTCAACGTTTTAGCCATTTTGCCGACACCACGGCCAAGGGTGGTGATGTCCGTCGTTCGGGTCACCACTGTGGTCCTGAGTAATGGACAAGCAATGCAATTTGGTTGAGATGATAATAATAGTAATAGTAGAGTAGGATGAATTCATCAATGACAACTTTGGTATTCCCTTGACTTCCCCTGAACGTTCATGTTCACATGAATTGTAATAACTGTGGTCCCTAAAATACTTTTATTGGTTTATAGCCTAAAACCCGCAAAAATAATGCCATATCAGCCTCATCTCCACTGTGTTAGCATGCTAACATGTTAAACTGAGATGGCTTGGTACACATATGTGCTAAACATCAGCATTGCAATTGTGAGCATGTTGGAATGCTAGCATTAGCATGTAGCTGTGTCATTTTATGTGCCTATATTTGATTTTTGCTTATTCTTTGACTGAAATGCTTTTTTGATAATTGATCAATGTTCAGTTTGGCTTGGAATTCTCTGTCAAAGTGATTATGCTTGTTCAGCTTAAATTCGCTTTGTTTTATTATAATGTTGAGGATGAAAAGTGACTGTATCTTTAATCAGTAAGTTGACCTCAGCGCTTGTCTTGTTGTTTTTCAAGCAAAATGTGAACTTGTTAGTCCTCATGTGAGATAAAAGTCTGAGTTTTGTTTTTTTTGCACTGCAGAGAACCAGATGACTCAGGTCCGCCATGAATGGAGGCTTTTAGAACTGAGTGGGATGCCTTTCATTGTTTCACTCACACACACACACACACACACACACACGCACTGCATTATACACATGATTCTATGAACACTCAGCCCGGCATTCCTGAGCCCACACACACACACACACACACTCACATAATCATACATCAAGCATACTCATGGAGCTTCCCAGCTGGTCGCCCCCCCCCCCAACAACAATGCATGCTGTCACCACACTCTGGAAAGAGACACAATCGACCCACAGCTGACTGGCATTTGTCTGGACAGGGCTGCGTGATGCAGCATTGCTGTCTCTAGTGTATTTCTCTCATATCAGAGGTAAATTTCTGTATAGCTAGCTACAGTCAACATGATTTAAGTCTTTGATGCTATAAATTTGCTTTTTAAAATATTTTTTAGTTCATGTACACAAATCCACATTCAGAAATGTAATTACTTTTCTATTGAAGGCCTTTCATTAGCAAGTAATGTAAAGGAGTACACCGGTTTTTAGGGAAATTGGCTCTTTGATAAATAACATGCCTGCTTCTAACTGCCACTGTGCTACCATTCCTGATTCTTTAGTATTCAGTAGTGCTGTCAAATGATTAAAATATTTAATTGCGATTAATCGCATTAATGTCCTAGTTAACTCGCAATTAATCACACATTTGTATCTATTCTAAAAGTAACTTGATTTATTTTTGTTTTGTCTTTTTTTATTGAAAACAATATTTGCATATAGCCTACAGTAGTGTTCAATTTCACACGTAACATCCTCACTTGGAGCAAATTATCTCTCACACAATGTAACACTGTCCATCAATAAAAGGGTGAAAAAAAATACTTTGAGGGGGGGCGGAGAATTGGCATCAGTTGTGTGTTTGGCCATCAAGCGGTATTTCAGACTGAATGTGCTGCGATGATAGTTCAGTTCACCAACGTCAACGACATCACTAGTAAGCATGAAGTATAATTGACAAGGTTCAAACTACGGCTGGGCAATATATCAATATTATTTCAACATCAATATATGAAGCTAGATTTGAAGTTATGAAGCTGTGCCTCTTTTCTGCCTTTTGTAACTTTAAGCAAGGAAAGATTAAATTACTTGTTAACTTAATATAAACTACTACATCGGCTCTAATTACCATTGAACTAAAATTAGATTTGCTTGAGTATTACTAATGCAACACAGCAGTGATAAAAGATTTTGTAACCAGATTATGAAAGCATCTTCTTAATTTGCTGTTTTGTATACTTTGTGTGAGGTACACTAAGTATTTACTGGGATATCTGTCAAGGCACAAAGAGGCTTTATGTTTTATGATACTAGAGGCAGCAATAACAAGTGAGCAGAACAGAAGAGGAATTGGATAATCAAATGAGTAATAAAAACCACCATGACTGAAACCATTAATAGCTCCACCTGCTGTCCAAAAACTCAAACCTCACTGACATCCTTAAATCTGAGGAAATGGTCACCATCGTATTGACTGCACTGTTTGATTCACATCATTCTCCAGTTAGTGTAGTACTAAAAACCTTTAACTAGATAACGAGATTAACAAAAATAAAACCATTTCAAGATGTTATTACAAAGGAAGATCTTGTAAATTATGGTTTTAAGAAATAAAATTGTCAAATCGTCATGTAGTGTAGTTAACTTTTCTCCTTCATTGCCTCTTGTTTTGGTTTGCATGACTCATAGTTAAAAAGTTGAGTTTGTTCATTTGTAGTGTCTCTTTGCACCTGGTGGCATCCACTTTCTCTTTGTTCTCTATATCCCTCATTCTTTGTGTATAATTCCCTCTAGGCAGCTGTTACTCAGATTTACTTCATTAGGAGTGTAGCATTAAAGTGAAGCGATAACTTGTTGGTGTGTAAGCACAATATAATAGTAGCAAAAGTGAGACACAACAGAAGAACCCACATTTTATGACTGCAGATACAATCAGACTTAAGGACACAGCAATTTGTCTGTTTGTTATAATGTTACCCACAAATGCGGTATCTACATTAAGTATGCTAATGTTTTGTTACTTTTGGAGTCATTAGTGAAGCGAAGCCACTGAATAAAATTCATTTAATGTATAGCTTTATGTGTGTCAGAGAGAGAATACATTAGTTAAAGTCTGTGAATGGTTAAAATCCTTCTTGACGTCACGTTTTTTCCTAAAATAATATCTGAATAATTGCACCATCATTGCACCACTTACAAACTTTGAAAACCATTCTGTCAACTTTGGTAACCAAATGACGATGGCTGTTCACAAGGCAACCAGTTACGTTAACTTTTAGTTGTTTGTTGCTGAGTGACTACAGCCTGGCACTCCCACTGCCGGGTGAAGGTTTAGATTTCCACTGGGCCCAACCATGCTGAAATACAAACACTTACTGTAGTGAAAGTGATACAGGCATCCATCAAGAGACACAAACTCTGCAAGAACAATGTAGATCAGCGATTAGGAGCCAACTGGCCAAATTCAGTCCTCATACGTAGGGTTGAGTATCATTTGCATTTTTATGATTCTGATTCCTAAACAGATTCTTGAACGTATGACATCAAAGACTCTTTTATAGAGTTTTTTTTTAATTAAAAATTAATTAATTGTTACAATATATTAACATTTTTTGCATTTTGCGATGTCTGAATCCTTGGCTGTGAAATACATCCACACTTTTGACCGCTACACATTAGGCATTTTAAATGCACTAAAAGCTAGCTAGCTAACGATAGACTAGCAGAGCAAGTGTAGTATGTTTACCAGTGGTCACATGCAGTGAATGGTTAATATGTTTGAGTAGAACTACACGAAGCAGGTAACTTAAAAAAAAAAAAAGAATCCGGCTCCTCTGGCACCACCTACAACCTGTAATGCGATTTACAAAAAAGCCACAGCTCCTTGTTCAGATGCACCAATCAGGACCAAGGGGGCAGTGTCTTAGTGTGTCAATCACTGCTCATGCACACGCATTCCTTCTTGCCTTGTGGGGGGAGGGGCTTAGGAGACTGTTTTGGGCTTTAGCGGAAAGGGGGGAGAGACTGAGAAGTTGTCGATGTTCAAATGTTTTGGCCAAGTCCTGGATCTTTTCAATCCTACCTACAGCACCTTTTAAGTGGAACCTAAATGAGGAACCGAAAATTTGCGTTTGCTCATCTGGTCTGATTCCTACCGGTTGTGTAGGAACCGGATCCATAGTGGAATGTCTAAAAGGGCCCCTTTTGTTATTGTGGCTTTTTTTTTTTTAAATATATGGTTCAGTATGTCTGTTGCAGTGTCCTTGATCAAAACAAGCAGTTTACTTACTGCAAGTCTCACCAGTTTCAGAGTGTCAACTAAATACCTACAGTACTGGTCTCTTGAGTGCTGTTATCCCCATCAGAGTGCTGGTAGCAGTGGATAAACTCTAATCCTGACTAATCCAGCCAGCTGCACTTCCCTTTTTTTTGGGGTGAGTATGCCAGCTCCCCTGGGTGGCCTGAGTCCAACTTTGACACTATCAGTAAAGGGATACAGGAGGCTTATCTGCGTATTCCCTCACCACTGCAACCTTTACCTGTTGAAATTATCATAGGTTGCCTATAATGTTGGCTCTCTGAAAATGTAAAGGAAAATCCAACGCATCAGCCTATGTATACGATTGTGTCAATCATAAGATTATACTTTACTGGTCCCATTAGGGAAATTAAGCATCATTTGGGTTACCAAGCCAAAGCAGGCTGCCATATAGATCCAGCTTACTTTTGGTCCTCAGGTGGCAGAACACTGCTAAATGTGCCAAAACTCCACAATTGATGCTGCCACAATCAGCATAACTGGGCTGGCTACCTGTGAGAAGAAGAACTAGTAAAATCACCCGTGTTGGAACTGTAATCTTCTTTACTCTCTCCTCTGTGGTACATAAATTGAGACATTTTGCCTATCTCCAGGACAGCCGCAAGGCATACTGCTGTTTGGAGAAAGGGTGAAAACTTGTTTTCATTTTACTAGAAAACACATGTGTGCTAGTCTTACTATGTGTTGCTATCACTTTTCACATGTAGCCCAGAGCTGAAAGCAAGAAGTTCATGACCCCTCTTTGGGGATTGTTGAAAGGCTTTCTAAGAATTCACTAATCTTGAGTTGAAATAAACAAGACAGGTTGAGGGGTCACAAACACACCACCAAGAATGCAATAGACATCCCCAACTGTAAATTCTGCTTCTTGCAAATGGAGCTGTTTGTTGCCTTCGCTCCCCTGCTCCAAGCTGCTCTGCTCAGTATCACTCTGTGCTAAATTCAGATTTCACCCCACTCCGGTTAAATTGTTCACTGCTTGCTCCAAAAAAAGAGAGGGAAAAAAAAACCTGTGTTGTATTTATCAGATGAAAGGCGTCCACTCTTCCTTCGTGCCAGATGACAGGCACTGGCGGACATGGAGGAATAGCAGGCGTTGTTCATCTGCATGTACTGTGCTGCAGTAACAAAGCACTAGCATGCTTCAAAATCATGGTGTGAGTGGTTCTGGAGCGTAAATTGGAGCAAGAAATAAGGCGCGCTCCAACCTTTTTAAAGATCAGCTGTGCACTCCATCCAAAATCCTTGCGCTCCGCTCACATGCTCTATTGTGCACTCACTCAGTAATAGACTGGTAATGTTCTCAGTGATATAATCAGTTATTCAAACAGCTACTAAGAAACTTATGCAATGTGAACAAAGCCTAAGCTTCAGTCAATCTTCCCACATTTTAGACGTAACGGCTGTTGTGAAACTATTCCGACTTTGCAAGCTAATTCAAATAGGTTCTGTTTTTAAAGATGAATTCCAACACAAATCCGGCCCGACCTGATCAGTCATCATATCAGATTGCTACAGCATTTGCAAGTGTACAGGCGTGTGTGTAGGCATTATGAGTAATATGACTTAAGGGCTACTATGTAAAAGAGTGTAGGCTATAGTTTACATAATGCTGCAATAGAAATCAGAGTTTGAGCTTAACATTCCTGTAAAAATCTGCTTATTAGAAGTATTTCATGTTTGTTTCTTGAACATTTTTAGGCTTTAGTTTACAATCCCCCAGTGCTATGTTCTTTGGTGTTGATTTCACATTTGTCACATGGATTATTACCTTATTGTGTATGCTATATAACTAAATATTTAGTTTTATTTGAATTCATGTGTTAATGCATATATTGTAAAATGTATCATCTTTATTATTTATTTCTTGACCATTTTGCCATTTGACTTTCTTTCTCCCCCAGAATACTATGGAATAAAAGGTAGGAGCTCAGTTTGTTGCTTGGGATTAGGTCATTTTTTTCTATCAGGTCCAGGGATTCATTCAATTAATCAGAAACCTTGCAGTCACTTTGGTTTGACTTCACACAGCTTAACGTTTTCTCTCAGTGAAAATATTTGTCATTCTGAAAATGTGACATTTTTGATCAACTTGATTGATTTGATTAGTGGTACATGCACCTAAACAAACAACATATGCACATCCTTGTGAAATACTGTAGATGACTCATATCTCATATTTACCACGTTATTTTCTGTTTGTCAAAGCTGTACATTTACTGTGTAGAATGTAGAGCTAAAACTATTAATAGATTAGGTGATCGACAGAAAATTATTTGCCAATGATTTTGATTTGGGGAAGAAATTGAATTGTGGCGATTTACAATTCGATTTGCAATTATATTATTTAATAAAAGTTCAATATTCACTGTGTAACAGATAAAACTTGTCATGGAGCATTATAACATGAGACATCATCAAAACTGCTCTACATTCCTATGCAAGGATGAGAACATAGAGATATGAATTGGCAGCAATAGGTGTTTTTCTTTTAATAAGTATGGGACATTGAACAGTCACACACAGAACATTTATCACAAAAGCTAAAGTTATAATAAAAAAACAATTCCAATAAAAATATCAGTACTTTCCTGTAAACTTTTCTGATATCCCTCAGTTAAATAGCAGCATCTACATATTGCAGCTTCTACGATCATGTTAAATAAAGTAATAAAAATAAATGAGAAATCAATTTTATTCAATGAAAAAAACTTAATGATAAAAAGAGGAATTAAAAATGATAAACCAGTGGCCGGGTTGGCTCTGTGGGTAAAGCAGGCGCACATACTGTATCCTGAGATGTTTATGCCTCGAAGCAGAGGTCCAGGGTTTGAATTCAACCTTTTGACGATTTCTCTCTCCCCTTTCTCACCTAGCTGTCCTATCAAAGAAAGGCGGAAAAGCCCCAAAAACAATAAACCAAATGTTGCACCAAACACCACCAAATTCAACTTAATATTGAACATGGCAGTCTTCTCAATTAGCTAATCGCATTCTTTCAAATCGCGATTTTGATTTTAAAACGATTAATCGTTAAGCCCTAATTTTGATCATTGATTTATAATTGAAACTGCATTTTGACAAAATGACAAAGTGACTGGTTTCAACATTATCTCACCCCTACTGCAACTTCTAAAGAATTTCGACAGTATAGTCTGTTATTTTGTTCTCTTCAGAAGATACTGTTTCGTCCTGTAATTCTTTCTTAAAATCCCCGAACCCCTGGGGAGAGGTACAATGGCAGGATCTCTGAGCATTTGTGGTAACGAAAGCCTGGCTCAATGCTTCCTTTTCCCAATGGGAGCTCAGTGCTAACTTGGACTGACAGACGCCCATGTTCCCAGAGGTGACAGAGGGGCTTAGCCTTGGGAAACTGTCGAGCACCAGGGATTCCTTTAACTTCCACTTACGTTAAGAATTTGAGTCAATAATGTGGGAAAGAAGGGGCATTTCCAAACTTTAAACTCATTAAAGCTTTGTCTGACATACTCGCTTATCATCCTCGCTTATCCTATAGTGTCCTCCAGCTTAAATCCAAAAAAAAGAAACTATTTGACTAACTCATCTTTGTGCATAATGGTATTGGTTCAGTGTTCCAGACACAGTACATGTATTTACAGTACGGATGCAGTTTACACATTTGGACTTTGTTCACCTGCACAATTCATAGGGACCCCTTGATGTCACAGTACTTTGTCGCTGCCATTTTGTCCGGTTTCTGCATAGCAACTTATAGTAACCCATAGTTTTGTAAAGTCTATTATAGCAACCCATAAAACTTGATTTATGGTTCTGCGGAGGCTCCACGTAGAACCTTTGCCGTAGCCTACGCAAGTGGCCTGAATACTTGCGTGCGTTGTGTGTGATAAAGTGAGGGAGAAAGTAAGAGAGTGACGAAAATTTGCTTTGGAGCGAGTAACATTAGTGACTAGAGTCGTAGTGAGAGAAACAGAGTGTCGTCCCTGTGATTTCTGACCAAGGTGGGAAATCTGTTGTTTGTGGAGAGGGAGAACCAGGAAATGAGTCTCGGGGGAAATGCAACACTACCAAGTCACGGCCGAGCAACGTACGTCTCCGCGACGTGTAGTTACATTTTTCAAAAGGTGCAGGTCAGACTACGGTGTAGGATCCAGAATAGGTTTGTGTCTCCACGTAGCTATGTTCGTAGCAACAGCGTAGATTTTACACAGAAGTATAAATCAAGTTTATGACTGATACACACAAGAAGATTCACGAAACACACTAGTACAATATGGCTGGTGTATGCTGTGCATTTGGTCCTACTGCACAATTATAAATAAAGTTTCTTAAATCCCCTAAATTATTGCCAATCATCATGTCTAAAATGTCTTAAATGTGTTTATCAGTTTGGCAAATTAGTTTAGGTAATTAGTTTTGTTTAGGTGGTTTTAACTGAATTTAAACACATTTGTCTGTGGATTGTCAAGATTTCTTTTTTGTATTGATCTTAAATATTTCTGAACATTGAACCATAAGTTCCCACTGCATTTGTACGTTGGGCATTCCAGTAGGTTGATGTGTTGAAGGTTTTAATGGAATCAGAGTTGAGCTGCGTCTCAAGTACATGTTTGAACATGATCACACCACTGGCCAAAGAGTGTCCAACACTTGTGAAATCAGAAGCCATTGTAAACACACTGATTATTCTGCATTGTGCTCGGGTGTTGACACAGTTTGTCCGTGAAGCTCCTAATTAGCTCAGCCTTGCTGAGAACAGAGCTTTGTGTGAGAAGAGAGAGAAGGCATGTCTGAACGTGTACACAACGTCGAAAAGATCTTATCACATTAAAGTTTAGAAGGGGTTTTGTTTGTTTTGGCTAGTATACAGGCCTCCCTCTCTCATAACCACAGCAAGAAGATGAATCTGCTTCTTATCATCCTATTTGTGTTTACTAAAATTCAAGATCTGTTGCCTGGATACTGTTCTGAGCATGGTGCATTTCACAAGCACACTGTGCCAAATCTGATATTGCTCAGTCGCCAAGAAAATAACACTCACACGTTACTAATTTCAATGAGCTTGAAGCTAAAGTTTCCATGGGATTAATATTATCTGGGGACATTCAGTGATTTAAAATAATTGCAGCAGTTCAGTGATGCTAATCCGGTACCTGCAGTAATTGGGTGAAGACAGAGGTTGAATGTTAATACTCATGATGATACTAGTCCAATTAAACTCCCAGTAAAACAAGTTGTACTTTGACCTTGGTGGGATTTCTATACTCTGAATAAAGCAGGAAGGCAAACGGCAATCCGCTGAGTGGGTGTCGGTTCAATTCCAAGGTTTGCTTCTAGGGTTACACAATATTAACAAATATAATATGTCAAATTACAAAAGTTGCAAGAAAACGCATCAAACATCTAACAAATAATACAAGTTTTCTTACAACACAAGGTTTATTTCAACTGACTGTCATATCGGACATAAATAACGACCATGTCTATAGAACAGGACATGTTTTACTGGTTGTACAGTATAAAATGTATAAATAAAGAGAACAGGACACAATTTTTCTTTCGCTTCTCTGATTTGTTCCATTTTGTATCTGTTGCTTCACTTATACAGTTACTGTCGAAATATTCACACACTGTACGCTACATAGGGTTTGTCATGTAGTGGAACCCTGCGCTGATGTGTACCAACATGTAAATGTTGATTGCAGGAAAATAATACATTTTAAAAATCATCGCAAAAAAATTACGATACATCACATTTTCAGTTTTGTTTTTCACCCCTTAAAGTATTGCAATGCTGAGACTGTAAGAAAATCCACTAATAACATGATAAACCCTGATGTTACTGGCATAAGACTTCAAAAACACATGCCACTTCAACACATTTAATATTTTGTATAGAAAGTTTTTTGTTGTCGACATGTTTAGTAGGTAAACCCTAAATGTGCTCTTGTGCTAAATAAAACCTCTTTTTTTAAAACCTGATTGATCCAACACTGGCGTTGAGATGTCCATCCCAGCAGGTCGAGGCCAGGGCGTCTGCCTGTCTGTCTTACTATGGCTCCCAGTGTGGCTGCTGGCTGGATGTTGCCCTCAGCCTCATGGAAACTGTAGCAGGCAGGATATTGGAGACTAGTGGAGGGCCCCTGCAAAAGCCCCGCTGCTTAGGAAGCTTAGCTCAGGGAGCTGGTGTCAACACGAAGGCTCTTTGTTTCCGATTTTGCATAGCTGTCGGGGGTTGTCACTACAATCCTGGTAGTTATGGGATATATGGTATTGTAAGGTATTTCTGTGGGCTGCATGGGTTGGATATTGTGTAAAATTGGAAACCACCACAGTTTGGATGTTTTTGATCTATGTAGACATACCCAGGGGCCTTAGTTAGGGGAACAGCCATCTTATAACCGTAAGGTCACATGATCCATGCATGACATTAGTTGTCCATCATGAGCTACTTATCCTTTTGTGTTTGGTTGACTGACACCTTGCTTGTTCACCCAGTTTCTGCAGTACTCTTTTGTGTATTCATTCTCACTTTCGCTTTTTGTGTCTAATTTCCCTAAAATTAAATTGTGTATGTGATGAGCTGGGTTAGTAGAGTGGGGATTTGTAATTGCACACCCAAGGTAATAGATAAAATTAAAGAGGCGGCATTTGTGCCACTGAGAGAAATTCAGTAGACCCTGGAGTGCACTGGGAAGCAGGGTTTGAAGGCTCTTTCCCCTCACACATCTCTAACACACGCAGTCAAGTGGGGGTGGCACAATGAAAGCCCTGTGTGTCCCTGTCCCACACAACTGGTCTCCCTAGTCTTCTAAAGGGACATTGTTGCTGAGATTGGACAGTTTTCCTTAGAAGCTGTTTGCCAGGTGGCAGATCTATACTGCATAGAGAGCAGAGTTATCAAAACTTATAAGGTTCAACCCATAATGCAGATGTACAACACACATAATGGTCACACCACCACCTAAGTCTAACACTTACAAGCCTTTTAATACACATGAAAAAACACACAACCCACTCATTTAACACCCATAACTCAGTCTTCAATTATGAATATGAATATATCTATAATGTACTGTATATTGCCAGAGATTACACTTTAGGCTGTTAACCCTCCCTACACCAAAAAACATTTTGTTCATCGGATTCTTAAAATTCCCACCGTCAGTAAATGTGTCTCTGTTTGTTTAAAAAGCTCCAAAGTAAAGCCAAAAAACACTAACTGGATACAAATCTCGCATTGTACATGTCCATCTTCAAATATTTGCCAAAAATCAACCATTGGCCTTATCAAGAAGCTGTAAAATTCATAAAATTCCACACTATTACAGCTTCACAGGCGCAGCCATATTGTTCACTGTGTGCTTAGGCCTGTCACGATAACACATTTTGCTGACTCTCAACTGACTGACTGACTGACTAACTTTCAACTAGCGTTTTCTCCTCAGGGCTCTTTTGCTGCACTCTGTTACTCAGGGCTTTATTATGTGGTATTGGATTGGTGCATAAAGTACTTCCCGATACAGATACTAGCGTTTTAGGCAGTATGACATCTTTAAATGTAACGCTTGTATCCAAACAAATTGTGCTTGAAGCTGCAGGCCATCCAGTTATAACAACCTCATCCACATTGTCGAAAGCATTTAGATATTGAGCCATTACGTTTAGGTAACAGGAGTCTATGATTTACTGTACCCATCCTAACGGCACACTACCTGAACGCCTTTTTCTAGTCTTCCGTTTCACCCTCCACAACGCTGTCTTTGGACAAAAATTCACTTTGAGATTGATAACAGTTGGCTAGCTATCCTGTTTATGTTAGCCTTAGTTATTTATTTCTTACCTTGATTTTGGTTTCTGCGTGCCGTTTTGGTGGAGCGGTTGGTTTAATAGTCGATTTGGAAGAAAGCGAATGTTTTGACAATAAACTACATTAACACAACTAAAACTGGGCGCGCCCAATAACCTCTAAATAGTTCTCCTTGTTGTTAAAGGTGCAATATGTAATACTGACAGCTAGTGTTTAAAATAGTTACTGCAGTACAAATTCAAAATACTGGAGAGAGTCGTCTCCCTGCACCCTCCTCCCCAGACTCGAGGTTCATGTTGGTTGCCAGGCGGAGACCGCCGCAGCCACAACAATGTTGCTAGACGCTTGTCTCACAAAGCCAGACGTTACTTCACAGCACAGCGAAGTAGCGAACGTTAGATGCTAGCTATATTGACAGTCATAAAAGCCTGTGCTCATGTTCCCAACTAACAGACACACTTAGAATTACAGTAGTAATTACCTCATCGTCCTCTCTACATGCCAGACAGACGCACTTCCTTGGCTTAGAAGTACAGTAGGAACCGCTAAAGATTCCACAACCTCGCCAAAAGGCAAAAATATACAGCTTGACATGAAATGGCTATGCATCATTCTTGAGTCATTTGAAGGTCAATCTCCTTGTCTAGTTCGGTGCTTCCTCAACAATGACTTTATATGAACATTGGCACGAGGCCATTTGACTTTTCATTTTTCATGTAAAAGAAAGAAGAGAACAAGAACAAAACTTCTGAAATCCCTTGAAACCACTGAAGCATAACCGAACAAACATTTTGTCCTCCCTTGGTTCTACAAATGAAATGAACTTTTGACATATATCATACATTATATAATATACAGCCATTGAAACATTTTCATATAGTTCCTTCCCGAAAAAGAAAAACATCACTCTATTTTTTAATGATGACTGTCATTGCTTGCCTTGCAAAGGGAGTTTATTTTACTGATTTTTTTTTTTCTAAACAATATTCAGCAGTGTTCTTTCCAGCATTGGATGTAAAATGTGTGTACACATTGGACCTTTAAATGCATTGTGAGCGGCGGCCAAAAGGCAACCGCAACTATTGTGCGACTATTGCCTTGGCGTTGCGCCACAGTAAAATCAACATAGAGCAAACACTGTTCCTATATTGTATATACATGTGTATTCTAAACGAAATGTTGTACAACAAATATAGAAAGTCTTCTATTCTTTTTTTTTTTTATAAATAGAGAAATTTAATTTTACTTTATTTTTCATGCCAATATAAATGTTTTACAGCTCAAAAGGCATTTAGGAGCTATAACTGCTTCTGGCCATGGCTGTGCTTGTTAATTTGAATTGCAAGACTTGCAGATAGAATGAAAAATATGAGCCCACAGTAGGTAACATTGTGACAGGAGCAAAAAATGCTCAGAAATGGCTTGTTGTAAGGATGGTTGGGACACAAAAGTAATAATTGATATATCTAGATATATATCTGTTGGCTTACAAATAAAGTCAAATGTTTGCAACTGTTCCAACCCCACACCAATTTAACACACACTCGCATGCAGGTTTATAAAATGGTGAATGACTTGGCAGGCAAGTCACAACTGTCAGCATCACCTTGCAGCCAAAAAAGGATGTAGTAATCAACTTCAACCTGCCTCTCACCCTGCACCTTATTTCACATATGACCTGAGTCACAGTTTCCTTCATCCCTTTTAGCACAGGTCCCCTTCCTTCTTTTTTATCATAGACATTTGCCAAGCCATCCTTGAGCCAAATACTCCTTCCTTTCCCCTCACATGGGCTCAAGGCCCCGCCAAGCCTGAAAGAGAATGGGGGAAGAAAGACGTGGGAGGGAATGGGGGTGGAAGTGAGTAGCGCCAATGGGGGCCAGGAGTAGGGTTAATCCACAACCCAAACATTGTTCCATCATCTAATCAGGGTGGAAATGGGACGGACTGGCTGGAATACTAACATTTAGCTTAGGGCTAGGTCATTTTAGTCGCAGGAAATGTGGCTTGTTTAATCGGAGGGGCTTATCAAGAGTCTGGGGCGGGAAAGAGAGACATAAAGAAGAGAACTGCGCTTCGGTATTCATACTGTTTAAGCTCCTAGGAAAACAAGTTTGGAAGCAGGCAGTCTCCTCTGCCTTAATGCCAGGTGTATGGTTTGAATGTAAAGGGCACTGTATAAGTTAAATGGTCATAGTCTTAGGCTAGTGTTTGTTAAGATAGAAACTACTTTTTATTTTGAACTTTCTGGGATTTTCTGCACTACTTTGGTGCTTCTGGCAGTACAACCTGGTCTTATTCACAGCTGAATCTACAGCCCTGGGCAAGCATGAGTAGAAATGGCACTGTCTGGCATGTGAATGGCTGCAGTGTGGGAGTGTGTGGCACTGTGAGTAATATTTACTGCCACAATGTGAAAGTGCACTTATTTTGCTGTGGGTTAAGTTTTAATCTATTGTAAAAATTCCAGTAACATGTTATGGATATAAACTTTTTTTAGTTTATATTCCTCCTGTATTGTTTGTCTGACTTAAAAAAGAAATACCATGCATTTGCAACCTCCCAATGATTAAGAACCACTTTTGCAGTATAATGGTCTTATTGGCAATACAATACATCTGACTGTGAACACGTAAGCTGGACCAGAGGAGCCAGGTCAGAGCTGTTAATCACTGCAAAAGGGTAACAGTGTTTTTCTTGGGAGAGATGAATGTTTCCAGTATGTGACAAGAGTCATACACTTAAACACTGGTTAATGAAAATGCTGGTTAAAGGTCCCATGACATTGTACTCTTTAGATGCTTTTATATAGACCCCTAATACTGTATCTGAAGTCTCTTTCCTGAAAATCAGCTATGATCAGAATTACAGCCACTAGAGACAATCCCACAATGAGCTTTCCTTAGGATGTGCCATTTCTGAGTCTGTAGCTATTGAAGAGGAGAGGGGGGCAAGGTGGAGGCTGGGGGAGTGGCCCTGCCCAACTGCCACTTTGCACGTTTGAAAGCCATGTTGTCTCTCTCTCGTGGGTGGGCCAAATTCTCTGGGCAAAGCAGAGAAAGGGGGTAACCTTGCCCCTTATGAGGTCATAAGATTCCAAATCAGCCCATCTGATCTTTCATTTTCTCAAAGGCAGAGCAGGATACCCAGGGCTCAGTTTACACCTATGGCCTTTTCTAGCCACTGGGGACGCTAGGCAGGCTGGGGCATATTAATGTTAAAAACCTCATAAAATGACATTTTCATGTCATGGGACCTTTTTTAAAAAAAAATAATAAATAAATAAAAAGTTATGAGAGTAAGGCCTCTCCTTTTCAAGGTTATTTGATCTCTAAATACCTGAAATGAAAAGTATACAGTTTTAGTTACAGTTTTCACTTACCAATTACATACTTGAGACACATGTGAAACATGCAGTCTTCATTTCTCTAGACATCGTTGGAGATGCACGTCTGCTATGTACCTTGTCAGCAATGTATTGATCACTTCCTGTTGTCTAGGAGTCTATACTTGATTCTTTACCTCTTTGCTTCCCTTATTGTTTCCTCTTGTCCTACGTGATACATTTTCGTACATCTATAAAGCTGTCACTTTTCCACCGGCAGAGATATGTCCTCCTTTAAATCCCGGCTCTTGCTTTAGCATTGTATGCTGTACAGGAGAGTGTGTAGACAAAAATATACAGCTTGACATGAAATGGCTATGCATCATTCTTGAGTCATTTGAAGGTCAACCTCCTTGTTTAGTTCGGTGCTTCCTCAGACAATGAGTTTATATGAACATTGGCACAAGGCCATTCAACTTTTCATCTTTCATTTGAAAGAAAGCAGAGAAAAAGAAAAAAACTTAGAAATCTAACAAGGGTCAAAGGCTGTTCTGAAATCCCTTGAGAACCACTGAAGCATAAATGAACAAACGTTTTGTCCTCGCTTGGTTCTACAAATGAACATTTGACATACATTACATAATATGTGGCCATTGAAACATTTTCATATAGTTCCTTCCCGAAAAGAAAAACATCACTCAACTTTTTTTTTAATAATCTTGTCACTTGGTTTTGTAGTTGACCGTTCTGTAGTCGAGTCACCAACAACCGAGGTTGAGTCTCGAATCCCCAGTGTTTGAGTCCAAGTCCGAGTCAGCAAAGAAGAGTTCAAGTACTAAATAAAAGAAGGTCTACATTAAACAAAATGACATCATGGTCACGATTGCAAAGGGAGTTTATTTTACTGACTTTTTTCTAAACAATATTTAGCAATGTTCTTTCCAGCATTGGATATAAAATCTGTGTAGGCAAACTTCACGATCCATCCGGGGCGCATCTTGCTGCGTTTTCCAAATGGGAACGTGCAGTAGAGAACCCCCGAATCATGCACTACTAGAGTAGTGAAAGTAAGTGCGAGAATGCAGCGTTAAGTGAGTGTGTTGTGGTAGCGGTGTCCAACTGAGAAGCGTATGTGTGGCTGAGAGGGGAAAAAAAGAGATCCCAAAGACGATGTTAAGTGAGTTAACAGCTATTATGGTTATGGTGACTTCCTCTTTTGTTAATACTGTTGGTGAAGTAAAGGGTGTTTAAAGAACATCAGCCCTGGATGGGACATCTCCCTAGCTGCTGTCCGGACGGTCTTGGAGCCTAAAAACAGGAAGCTTAACATCTTAAATAAAGTCAGAAACTTCATCCAACAGCTGAGTCCTTTTTCATGAATGCTCAAGTCCAATTTTATTTCCTCAAGTACAAGTCATCTGTCCGCAAGTCCATGTCAAGTCACTCGAGACTCGTACTCCAGCACTGGTAGTTGAGTGCAGACACAATGGCATTCATTTGCAGCATAGATCACTATGGCCTTATACAATCAGATATATTAACTGGATAGCTACCAGGGTAGAAACAGTTTTTATTGTCTGACAAATCTCCATCGTCTCAAAGTATATAGCTCCAAACTGCCATCGTATGTGGAAACAGAAGACACTGAACATTTGTATTCCTTTAGCACCAGAAGAACAGCCAATATTTGTAATATTCATCTAAATTTTATTTTTAAGGTGGTAATAATTTGTTAAAATTCACTTATTGTACCTTTTTTTTAAGAATAGTAGTAGTAGTTGGCTGGTTATATAGCACAAGTCGGATGCTAAATTGGAAGAGCAGGCCAAAAAGGTTTCAAGCGCTGAAGAGCATGATTTTTTTATTTTTTTTATTTTTTTTTAACTGTGCTGCTCACATGGTTTTCCAGTTGAAATCATGGGTTTAACATTGACATCCACTGACACTATGTATTTAAAGTTTGATTGATGCTGGAAAGGGTAAGAATGCACCTTAATGAGGACTTTTTAGAGGTGATGCACAACATTCTTGAATGACATGTGACAATAGCAAATTAGCAGGAGCTTGTTCGTTAGGGTGCACTCCTTCCTAAAGAGAGACACAAAGGAACAAAGAATCAAACAAGGCAGTTATGTTTTGAAACGCAAAACGCCTGTCTGATTGAAGCATTGTTAGTTTTGATCCGTTACATTGCTCTCTTTTCTCTTGATTTGATTCATTGCTTTGTTGAAGTGTGATCCAAATAGTGAGCCATTTGTGTGGAACACGTTTGTGCACTCCAACTTCCTCACTTTTGTGTGTGTTTTAACGAAAAACTGGGCAGAATAATAAAAATCGTAAAGAAAACAATAGGGTTCCACAGCTCTGCTGGAGATGTGAACCGCGCTCAAACGTGGTTTCCATGCCTTCGGGCTTGGACCTCTAATAATTAACTGTACCATAGGGAAAAGCCTATCATGACAACACATTGTCTAAAGTGTAACCACAGAGCCACCTAAGTACTAGTATTTGCAGTGGTTTGTGTTATAAAATATTTAGTCTACAACCATTATTTTGTCTACCGTCTGACCATATTTTCAGTTGTAGTTTGAACATACACAATGTGAACTGTCAGTTTTTTATATTTGCTCGCTGTTTGTGCTAAAATAGGGACATGTTTTCACCCATTTAGCAAAGGTCCGATGATGATGAATGATGACACTTAGATAATTCAGCTACATATGGACCAAACTTCTAGGTGGTCTCCAGATTTACAGTGTGAACACAAACGGCAGACGGCCACTCATTCCAAGCTCATCAGTTAACAGACAGTGGGCCCGTCTCCAGAGACAAAGGTGTGACATCGAAAACAGCTCTCTTCTGGGAAAATGTGTTCCTGCAAGCTGGTGCAGCTGACAGATCAGTAGTACCTGGGGGGCTGTTATTTTATAGTTTCTAATTTAGACTCTATCGAACCATGATTTTTTTATTTCTAAATGTTTCATATTTCTTATTGCTTTGGTTAAACAAAACCGTGGAGAGTCAATTAGCTTTAATTCAAATCAAAATATTTTAAAATGAAAATATATGTTTTTACATAAACATGGCCTTATGTAAAAGCATGCTTCTGGCATTTAGAAGTTAAGTCTATTTTCTGATGTCTCTTATGTAGCCTGTAGGATAGTATAGTTAGTGAAACTATCCTTTAACCTGAGGGTCATTGGTTTAATCCACACACCTGCCAATCACCAACTTGGTGTCATTGAAGTGCCATATAGTAAAAAACTGAACTACCTGCCTTTTTTTTTTTTTTTTTATAACAATTAATTACAGTATAAACTGCTCCCAGTGAGTTTGAGCTGACAACTAGTCTACAGTGAACATAATGTAGGTTCTGATTAGATGAAACCAGTGCGTCTCGCTGAGTAGGAGCAATACATGAGTAATCAGGGGTTGTGTAAGGTTTCCCATGCCAGATGACTCTCACAGGATCCTCCATGTGCCTGAGAACATTTCTGCTTTTCTGACTAAAATGAGAAAGCAGCAGTAGAAAGTGTGTTTGTTTGCGTTTCAAATACATGAGAAGTAGTGCGAGTTTCATAGGAAGCCGAGATGTATCCCTCCTCACATTCTTCAAAACATTTTAAATCAGAGACTACTGCATACTGTAACCTGGTGTACAGTGTAAAATTTGACAAATAATTTGGTTTTCCGGTAGTGTTCACTTAAAATGTTGTTTTTACAAACAATGTTAGATTTTATAGTCCCATGATTTTCTGTTTAACTGATCTGGCTCAGAGTGATTGTTCTCCAGCCTTGAACAGCACACTTATTTATGTCTTCCTTTCCTTTTATTGTGCTCTCCATGACTACAAATCAACATAATTCATTGCTGCTGCCTGCAGCGTGTGGTTGGCACATGTACTTGTTAAACTTGTGGCAATCCAGCACAAAGTTTTCCATAACACTCTATCCCACGCATACTTTTTCTCATCTTGTCTTTCTGTTGGAAGATCATGTGATGGTTTTGTAGCTGAATGCCTTTTTAATTAATGCTTGATCCTTTTTATTCTGTCAGAGGTCATTATTCTTGTTCTTTGGGGTGGTCTCAAGATGCTAGGCATTTTTTACATTTATTAAACATTTATTCTATGAAACCTAGTCATCAATCACAACAGATTAAACCTAAATAGTCTGCTGTCATCAAATCAGTGAATATTCACCTCAGAAGCTTGAAGGTCCGACTCTGGGATTTGATTGTTTTGGTCCAGTGCTGATTCCACTGTATAATACCAAACCAATTATACTCTATTAACTGGCATAACCTGTGATGATCCCGGTGTCTTAACGATCTCTTGTTCATTGTCTTTGGCCTGGGCAGCGGCTCTGTGCGGCTCCAGCTCGACTCAGTTGATTTAAAGCTTTAGCTGCTTCCTCAGAGCAGTCTGTCTCAACTCCCGCCAAAAGGAAAAGTGGGGTGTTTGTAGTCAGCCTCCTGTAAACACATGCTGACATCAAATGTCTGCGCTGATGTGTTTGTTGGTCCGTGGGTGAGTGAATGCTTTTCGTATGTGTGGCTCAGTGAGGGACAATACAACTGTGTTTGTGTCAGTTTATAAAATTTCACTGGTCAGAGTAATCTTACATTTGCCTCTAGACTGTGCTTGTATTATTTCACTATATACTCAACTGTGTCATCTGGCGTCGGTGCCTCCAGATCAGTCTGATATGGTGAATGGTTGGATCTGCAACTTATTGTGGTGATCTGCCATGCAGGCTTTAGAGGCATGATCCAATATTAGCCCAAATCTTCTTAAACATCTGCCAACTCAGGAAAACCTCATGATGCATGCGGAAAGTTGGCAACAAGGAAGATACACAAGCTCTTCAGTTATCCAGGCCCACATTGGCCCCAGATGTCTTAAGCACCTTCATCTACTCTTTGAAAAAGACAATTTGTAACAGCATGTTTTATCTAATTTTTGTACAACATAAATTAGCACATGTATCTAATGATGTGTGTTTCCTTTTTTTTTTTTTTTATCATTTTAGCTCATCTTTAATGTAACATGCTGTGGGACGGGGGTGTTTCTAGGGCTTGAGGACTGAATGTAATAGATGCAGAGCAGATCACAAAAACAGCGTTTGGCTTGCCCAGCTTGTTAAAAGCCAGTGTGTGTTTGTTTATTTCAGCTGCCCAGTTTATAGATGTCAGTTAGATGGGACAAACATACTGGCAACTCAAAGACGAAGGTTTTGTTTTCAGATTTGTGGGGCCACATATAATGTGGGGGCTCTGGGGGTCCTCACTCATAACATTTTGAGCATTTAACACTTAATATCCTGCATTCTGGTACATCTTTTTGCACATATTTCTACCTTTTTCTGCATCAATTTATGCTGGAAATATCCTTATTTATGTAAAGGAAAACATTGGTGGCAATTCAAAGTATGAAAACTTAATGGAATATAATGCAGTTAGGCTATCAGACAGTCTGTATTTCTCTTTGAATATTTATTTTCTGTAGATTAACTTTTATGTTATCTTTGAGTCAACACACACAGGCATGATTTACTCTTCCCTCCTCCTCTTTTGTGTCTTTTGTTGATTAAGTAAATGTGCAAGTACTTATTTATGCGAATGATATGAATTCATTTTACTTAATTTATGAACCCTTGGACTGTAGCCTAATATTTCAGATGTGTTTCAGCATTGTTTCTGCTCATGTTCAAAACATTCTGCACATTCACAATGTAACTCATCCAGTCTGTGTTATCTGGCTTTGGAGTTGTGATATTTGAGAAAAATAAAGTTATAATGTAACAAGAATGTAGTCGCAATTTCTTCAGGAAAAATCCACATGCCCTATAGTCTGCTGTGGATTACGTTTTTGCTCTGCTGATAGGTAAATGTCATTCAGACTGTCTGACAGACACAGAGCCCCGTTGGGGTCACTGAATGAGACAAAGTTGTAGGAAGCGGCTGAACGCTGCTTCCCATTGGCCGTGGAAAACCGAAACTGTGGCAGATGCACATGGAGCATAAACGCAACACGTCTGCCGCAGCATGTCCAGAGCACAGCGCGTCCATTATGATGAAGCTGCACAGACCACGTAAGCTCTTCTCTATCTTTACAGAGAGAGCGGACACAAAGAGACGCATGGGTCTGCTTCAGAGCTCTGTGTTTGAGCCTGAACCCCAGACTGTAAACGTCACGTCACGGGAACTTCAAACAAACCGTAGAAATATTATTGCACACCTAAACTTTGTGTTGCCTACATTTAAAATGACGTCCAGTCAAAGCATTCAGGGCTGTAGCCCCTGAAAAATGACCTCCTGAGGCTGTAGCATATAATTCATGCTGATACTGCTTGATTTTCTGTTGATCCCCAGTAGGTAAACACTCCTATTGTGGATTGTTTTAAGGAAGATGGAAAATATATCTGTTGTAGAACTAATGATTATTATAAAAGCTTGTCACTGGATGTTTTGCTCTAAAAACAACAATAATCAATAAAACAGTGGCCAACTTTTCTGTAGATCAACTTAACCTTTTTTTTTTCTGGTGACAATGGATGCGACAGAAAGGTTAGAGGTGTCCCTACTCTTCATCCCAACCTGCTGCCTCAATACTAATTCTAATTATTGTATTTTATGTAGGAAAGTTCAAATAAACTTTATCTGTGCTCAAACATTTATTGTATTCATCCTTTATTGTAATTATGTACTACTATGAATAAGAAAAAGATTAGTTTAAATACTGTCTCAGACCACTACCCTCCCCCTCAGTCCATCCACCAGGCCAAGAACACACTGAGCACAGAGCAAACAGTTCATAGTCACAATAGGGGTTCCCTGGAGTGGTGGCAGCTTATGAAAAGGTCCAGATGATTGACTGTAGGCAGATAACACCCCATGACCTTTGGCTGAACTTGTTGAAGCTCCAGGAGTTGAGGCGACACCCCCTCCCTGTCAAATGAAGAGTCAGGTGTTACCAATTTTAAGAATGTTGTTTGTCGTTTTGACATTTCTTTTCATCAAGTTCTGTTTCTCCTGAAGCCAAGGATGAGATTTTAATTGTTTCAGTGATGATGTTTTGTCTTGTCGTAAAACACTTTTTGGTTCTGCAATACTGAATAATTTAAGTTTTTATTTTTTATTGTTCTCTTGCTTGAAGAAGACACTAGACTACACAAATTATGCATCTGCAGTATTTTTGTCATTGGTGAATGACCACGTTGCAACCTGCAGTTTTTCTCGGAACCAAAAGCAATTTAAAGATTAAGCTCTTTTGCCAAGTTAAATTAACAAGATTGTTGGCTAAAGGCCAGGAGATGTGTTTATATGTGTTCTTGAACTATTGTTGGAATTTGTCAGGATTATGCAACACACTTAAGATAACATCCTGTAAAGTAGAATGCTTTTGACTACAAAGCAGGCATGTGACTAGAACGCAAGCGAGTGGGTTGGGAGCACTTTTCACTGTTTATGGTCACCAGCCCTTGAGCTAGCAGCTGTCAACTCTTTAACAGGCTGATCGCACTTGGCCTCAGGGCCTCAAAGTAACTAGTGTTTTACTTCTCCAAGTCCCGGAAACCAACCTGTCTCAGACATTGAATTATTGGTTGTTAATTTCGGAAAGGTAGCTGTCCAATGCAGGGCCTCTGAGATTACTGCTGCAATGCAATAGATCAGTTTCATTGCATGGCCCCTAGGGAAGAGGGATTGCCGTAAGCTAGTTCAGACAAGGAGATGTACAAGTAGTAATCCACAGTGGTGGACTTGTTTGTCGGAAAGCTCTTGATTTAGCAGTTGTGACTATGCAGTACCAATTTTTCATCTGTTCTTGTATGTTATTTCAGTAAATTCTCCGAGTTGTGATCCACTGCCAGACATGATTTGACTGACTCTCTTCACATTGATGTGTTATCTCTCAGAACAAAAAAGCGATATTTCCTGGGAGTTTTCATGCCAAAACTCCATTGGGTTTTACAAAAATAGATACAAGAACTACTGTTCCCTCAGGGAAACAGGATTTGGCAAAACCAAAGTTTGATGAAGTTTATTCATGCATTTCTAAACCAACATCCTGTGGACATCCTTTCTTTTTGGATACCAAAGTGATAATGATGACCACTTTGGACACGAATCCAAGAGAATACTTTCAGTCTGGATGTGAAAGGTTTCCAAAGGGAAGAAAGTGAAAAGCAGGGAACAAAACCAACCGGCATTGTTTGATTGTTTGTGAAACAATGCGGGGCGACGTTCCACTGAAAATAACACAGGCGACACATTCCTCTTTTTAATTGAGTCCCTTCATATGACCCTGTGGTGGTTTGAAAACAGTTCAGATCCAGAAGTTTCTAACATTTTCAGCATTCAACCTTTGTGTGATTTAATTTAAAGCCTAACAGAACGTTCATCTTCAACGTGCCATGTGTTCTCCTTTTGAAAAAACAATAATTTTCATGTTGGCTACCCCTAGTTTTGCATTTATTTGACAGAAGACAGTACTGGTGTCTGTCAATGTATTGTAGGTGAGTAAGACCTTACTTCAGTGCAGCCAATCAAATCTTGCATAAAGCAGAAACATTAACGTTCTGTCATTGGCAGAGCAGACGGACACACTAAGCCAGACAGCAGCCTGCTACACACAAGAGGCACAGACTTAACCCACAAAAACCCACAATAGCTTTCCTGCTAAAGTTTCCTTCTAATCTAATTTACAAAGATGAACATGCTTGCTTTCATGCATCTGAGCTTGTTGACCAAGCCACCAAATAAACATTTGGCAGGGAAAATTTCACTTCTCACATCATTTTGCAGGCTAGATATGTGCTGGTGTGGTCCTTACTCTTTAGTACTGCTAATAACACACTGTCTGCCCATGATATACGTAGAGTATATATAGGCTACAGCGCTAACAGCATCACGTTCATCTGTTACGATACTAATGTTACTATTTTATGATAAGAAAATCAAAAGGCATAGTCCGGGTGGTCTTCTGTAGGTGTTTAATGGCCACTTCATTGTATGTTGTAGTCCATAAAACAAGCCATTAAACTAAACTCCCTATCATGTGAAAGGAATATGCCACCTCAGATTTTATATCAATGTTACTGTAGCTGGAGATTCTCAGGAGGTGTTTTATTACTCAGGAAGGTAATGTTCTCCACCAAGATGCAAAGCCCCTGTATTATATGTTGCCCAAATGTGTTGTCTCAAACTAAGTGTTCCCTCTAGTCCGAGTTTCATGTGCACTCCAGCTCTATACTTAACTGTATGGGAGCAACAGATGTACATGAATCAAGGTCCTTTCCTGCAGCCATTGCCAAACTGAGCAGCAAGAAAATGAGGAAAAATAAAAAAGAATCTGTCATTTTCTTGTCATAGCCAGAAAAGTAACATATGTAATTTGTATTAATGTGCACCACAAATGTCAAAATATGAATTGACCTAACGTTTAAGTAGGGCTGCACAATATAAGGAAATAATCTAATAATCTAATTGCGATTATTTTGCGATAATTTTTGCGAGGATCTGTACAAAACAGATGTTTTTTTTAGTCTGTAGGATACAATTTGTAGGCAGAGAAGTCTCTGCAGCACCACAATACTTGTTTTGCCATATGTTGCCTTCAACAAAAATGGGGCCCTACCTGCAATATTATTATATGTAATATTATATTTCGATAAAATTGCGATTAATTGCGCAGCCCTACCTTTAAGACATTGGTTTCAATCTGTAGGTTTGGTCTCCAGAGGCCCATTACATTATTTTTGGGATTTATTGAATAGGAAAAATACAAATATTCAAATACATATTGGTGTTTCCACTAGCTTTGTGGAAGACTTTGTTTAGGCATCTTTCCTCAAGAAAATGTTACGTGTTTTTTTTTTTTTTTTTTTTTCAATTTAAAAAAACAACAACAAAAAAAAAAAAAATTCTCCCATATGTTTTTGTCTCTTTGTGGGTTTTTGTCTCTTTGTGGGTTTTTCTGTCTCTTTGTAGTCGTGTTGTCTCTTTTTGGTCATTTTTTAGGTCTTTGGGGTTGTTCTGAGTTTCTATGGTCATTTGGCGTCTCATTTTACTCGATTTGTATTTCTTTTGTGGTAGATTTGCTTCTTTTTTCATTGTTATCACCATATCTGTGTGGAAAATGTTTAAAAGCTAGAGCAAATAATAACACTCAAAAAGCTAAAAGATACTGTAACTTAAAGCTTAAAAAAGGTTTGACTACAATCATATTTGAGAAAAGTCTTTAAGTTACATTCATTTGGATTAGGTGCTGCCCAAAACAGCCCAGGTGCCGCACCTAAACCTTATAATGGCCGGGAAAACCTGTATCTACAGATTGTTGTGTCTCATATTTTCTTTCCTATATGAAGTATGAGCTGTTTCTGTCTTTCCAATTAGGAACTCTTAAAATACCACATGTAGCCTAATTTATCTGCATAAGTACAGAGTAGATTTTTCACACTCAGCTAGTGTAATTTTTGACAGTCCTTGCCTATTTTCCTGCAATCTGTCCTCAAACTGTAGACCAATCTTCGTTAATGTGGTGACTGTAATCTCTCCGTGTGATGGTGTTGTGACACCGTAATCTTCACATGCACACATACCCATTGACAAGGTAAGTGAAGAGCTGACCTAATTATTGACGGGCAAGTGAAGAGCTGACCTAGTTATTAGAGAGACTCAATGCAAACACATTCAACCCCTGCAGCAAACAGCATGTTTCCTTATTTTTTTTTTTAAGAAAGAAACAAAAACCTACTACTACCTACTAAAAAATAACGCTACTTGTAAAAGCAGTAAATGGTTAGTCTTCTTTACAAAGCAGAGTACCAACATTCATGTGAACAAATTATTGAGAAGCTCCATAATCAAGGTCATCTCAGCTGCAGAGATAAAATGATGTAGGCCACTGACTCTTTATTGAGATCAGACCATAACATCTTACTCTCTTATGAACAAACTCAAAGAAAGCTATTGTGTAATGTACTAACTCTGGGATTGCTTTACTTTTACAGTGAAGTGAAAGTGAATGTTATTTTGGTATGTAGAAAAGACCAAAAATATTGACTAGTAGTGGTATCTACAGTCTGCTGTCATCTAGTTGTACAAGTTGAACTTTTTGATTCACAGACATTTATCAGTGGCATGTCTGGAGAAAGAGTTAATCTCATTGATTATGTTAAACCTCAGTGGGCAGAGCCATAGAGATTTTGTGGCCAAGTCATTATAGCCTGAAGCCCAGTGGAAAAGATCAGAGGTACGAGAAGAGGAATTTGCAAGAATCCTACTGTTTTTCCGGAAAATGCAGTCCATCAACATTAGACTGTCTGTGTTAACTAGTCTGTTAAACTTCCTCAGGTTGCACCAGCTCTACTAGTTTATAGATGTTTAAAAGAATAGTTTGATATATTGGAAAGTTGCTAATTTGCTATTTGAGAAGATTATTTGTGAACTTTAGCTGGAAATGTGGGAAACGCCTCAGCTGGTTCTGTCCAAGGCCCATTGTAAAATCACAACTTCTCCATAAATTAGTTTTTTGTCTTCTTTGGATTAACAAACTAAATATAACATGTCAATTAGTGAGCGTAAGAGCTGCTGGTAAGCTTTAGTTTTAGCAGTCTTGTCTTTGCCATTGAAGTTTGCCACTTGGCTAGTTCTGGCCAATGATGTTCAACAAATAATATTGTCTTCCTCCAGACCACGTCTATACGGAGCCCCGGAGGTGACATGGAGGGGAAAAAAAAAAACAAAGGAAAAAATTAAAACCAACATGTACTGGAGACAAACACTAAACTCGAGATCTGGACTTTCATGGAGGAAAAAAAAAATAAAATAAAAATTGTAGCCTACTGGGGACCAACCCTAAACTTGAGAACTGGAGTTTGAAAGTCAAGGTGTCAAAGTCAAGATCACGCAAAAGTGTTTGTACCCAGTACATGGGTTTATTTGTTTGTTTATTTTATTTTTATTTTTATTTATATTCGGGGTGTCCTCTCCATGTCCTCTCCATGTCACCTCCATGTCACCTCCATGTCACCTCCAGGGCTCTGTAGCTCCATAGCAGCAGAAATGAGGCCTACTGTCAGCCTACTCACTGACACGCAGCCGTCCAGTTCTTTTGTAACGGGTCCAGGCTCCCAGACGAGCGAAACAAAACACACAGCCATCCCAGACACACTTTTTTTTTCCACAGCTGTGTAAATAAATGTAAAATAAACTCTCAGGAAATCTAATCTTGTAATTGTTTTGGCTTCCAAATCAGTGGTCCAAAGGGGTCCCCTTTTATGACCAAATCCCTGCCAGTGTCTCTGAGAATAAATGGATTTTAAGTACGTAGGCCTGCTGCTAAAAGTCCTAAAACGGCAGATATTCTGAAGTGGACAATTATTGCACTGCAGTTTATACAGTTTATATTTGCACTTTATATGTTTGTGTGTTTTAATGTAGGACTTCAAATGCATTAATGAAATGTCCTGTTCACTTACATGAATAAAGGTGAGAGGCCATAGCTTTCCTGCGACTGAATCGTATACATATTTGGAGCAAGAACAAACAGTTTTTTTTTTTTTTTTTTTGCACTTTCATGTCTTGCTACAAATAACCATTTATGCGTTCAAATTTATGTACAACAAAGTCACACACGCCTGATCATGCAAATACATGAAAACAGGCTGCTTCTCCTCCTCAGAGGGTCTGAGGAACTATTACCCTATAAATCCCCTGTCACAACACATTAGCCGGCCAGAGCCATTTGGTCAGGATGATTGTGGCTTATGTCAAGCTTGTTAGTGTTTAGAGCTGTTAACTAGAGAGAGGGACTTGATATACAGCCGGCAGCTCTTTGTGCACTTCTCCATACCATTCTCAGGATTTATCGTGAAAGAAAGATGTAAAAGGAGTGTATAAAGGTTGTTGGACGTGTTTCTTGGTTTCCAAGTGGAGCTTGTGTGTAGACTTCAGATTCAGAGATTTTTTTTAATGTTCTTAAGCCATGTTGTTGTTGTATTTTGCTAACTCACTTCTTTTCTCTCTCTCTCTCTGTAGGCTGCTACAGGAAGATGCTTTGGTGACAAGGACTTCAGAGGAGGTTTGGAGAATGGGATTTTGCTATGCGAGTAAGTTATGAATACATTTTTATCTGACTGTCCTTAATAATTAAATAGTCTACTAGCTGTCTCTGACTAAACTTTTACATGTGTTGCTTCTATTCTCTTTCTGAAGAAAATTATGCATTAATACTGTAACTGTACTGTCTGAGTAACTGGGAAATATAGGTTATTTTAGTTAGACTCATATTTTGAGCTACTGAGATGTTATTGTGTATCATTGTGATTTAAAATGGGTGCAACAGTAAAAAAGAACTTGAGAGTAGGAGTGCAAGGATCAGAATCATAATGTTCACAAATAGGTCAACTGAGTGCTCACAGATTTTGTTCTTGCATTCTTCTATTATTACATTTATAGTTTGTTAATTTACAGTTTGGTGTGCTGCCTTCCTCCACATCTGTTTTTGTAATTATAATGCCCTGACAGTTTATAAAATGTTAAAGGGAAAAAACCAAGCACTGTTAGCTCATCCTAGAATAACCACATATGATTCAGTATTAATATGAAGAACATCAGTCTTTTTTCATAGTTGCACTGATTTGTTACAACACTGTGGTCCAGTGATCAGAGAGACTGGAGTCCTGTTAAATTGTACTCCAGTGCAACACTGTGACCTCTTATCTGCCCACTCATCATGAGTCTAGGGGTTAAAATGAGACTGAAAACACACAGACACTTCTTTCACATTCCTTGCTGCTAAGTTCAGTTACACAAGCCCAGTGTTTACACCATCTTTATTGTGAACACAGACATCGCATCCAATTGAACAGTGTCCCCACTGGTTTTGGAATTTCTGAGTATATCACTGAACATCTAGAGGTAGTACTCCTGGCCCTGAAAAATAGGCCATAACACTTTCTAAATGTGTGATTCACAAAATTAGGAAATAGCAATATTTGTCTCCGGGGAATTAATTTACTTTGATATGAACAATCGTGGAAATTAACGTCAGTCCCATCATGTTCTGGTTCCAGCTTCTCAAATGTGAAAATGTTATATGATTTCTAAATAATTAAATATATTTCAGTTTTCGACTGTGTTTTAATCATCAGCTTTACATCTCCTTGTAGTAAAACTGTGTTTAGTCAAGTAATGTGTGAAAATGATATTCAAGCAGCAGAGGAGAGAGCAGACTAAACTTGAGGCTTGTTTTGAATCTCACTAATCCCACAAGCAAAACTCCCTCCATCCTTTTCCTCTTTTTCCTGATACACAAGGTGTCAGGAAATGTTTGTCCCTGAACAAACTATTAAGATGATTTATTTACTTCGCTTGGACTCAGTTTGTTTTGATTGTGTTGGTTTTAACATCCAGGAAAGCACTCTTGTAGTCCTTCCCATTTCATTTAAATACTGTAACTAATGTGAATGTGACCCATATTCCTACAGATAATGGTTTAAAAAAATTAGATTTTTATCTTTGATTTGTTTCCATTACAGGTGCAATGGGATTTTAATGGGATTAAATGGATTTTTTTTTTCTCCAAAACATTTTGGTAAACAAAGAAATCTGTACTGAAATGATATGGGGAAAGTCAATTTCGATTTCTTTTTATTTTGAGGAGGGGGGTAAACAGTAAAAAGCAGACTGCAGCATTATTATCATTTCAGGCAGTTTTTCAGGAGTGGAAATATTTTCTTCAGTCTTGCCATTGCCCACTCTCCTCACCTACACATTGTATGTAGCATCGACCCTTCTCTTCGAGTTGTTGGAAGTTATTCTGGGAAACATACAGTACAGCAGTCTCTAACCGAAGCTGAAGTAGATGAGGCAGGCTGAGGGAAAAAGTTCACTAAAAGGTCAATTACAGTAGTTCATTGCAAAATACCTGCTGGAATGCCATCAACAGCACAGGGCTGCTGATATCTCATACTGTAGGAGTATACAAGGGCAGGGTGTTTTTTTACAGGAGATAATCATTACAGTGCTTCCTCTGATGAAAAGACACACAAAAGATGAAACTGGAGACCGAGAGAGAGAGAGAGAGTTGGGGGAACTGTGAAACTGTGGCTCGTTCGTAACTGACAAGTTGTCTGAGGTTGCAGGAATGTACTCTACATTTCCTTTAAAAATAAAATCCTTCTTGTGTGTTTGTAATGAGAGATGACAGCAGAAGGACATACCTTTTCACATGTGTAGTTCACTGTGATATGAAGTGTGCTGAAATATTTAACAGCTCCCAGTGGGTGAAAGGAGAAGCACAAATTCTCCACTCTGATTTAGGATCTGTGTCATTATATACCTTCCAGATGCCACTGTGGGACCGTCAAAAATGTTTCTTTCTCCCATTTAGTTCACACACACACACAGTTTTACCCACTCTTTATCTCTTTTTGCCTGCAGTTATTTCACTCTGCGTGAGCTGGTGTTAGACTTAGACTTAGACTTCTCTTTATTAATCCTTTTGGGATGACTCCTGCAAGGAAATTGAAAATTCCAGCAGCAGTTTTAGCAAGAAAGAAAGAAATAAAAAAATGGATAAAAAGACAGTATGAACAACAAAATAATAACAACAATAAGGACATTTGTCAAATAAACAAAGAAAAGACCATAAATTATTATTAAAGTGTCAGTGTTGAGTCCAGTGTTAAAGTGATAAAGTGACGAGGTGTGAATTTAAGTCCAGGTATGAATGAATGTCTGTCTGGTCTGGTCTGGTCTGGTCTGCCTTATTTCCTCCTCCCCCCTAGTGAGGAGTTGTAGAGTCTGATGGCATGAGGGACAAAGGAGTCCTTGAGTCTGTTGGTCCGACACTTGGGAAGGAGCAGCCTTCCACTGAACCGGCTCCTCTGGGTGCTGATGACGGTGTGCAGGGGGGGGGTGGCTGGCATTGTCAGTAATGTCCAGCTGTTTGTCCAGTGTCCTCCTCTCTGCCACCGTCACCAGTGAGTCCAGCTTCATGCCGACCACAGAGCCGGCCCGCCTGATCAGTTAAACTTGATTTGCGGTGCATCATTTGAAATATTCATCACAACTGGTCATAAAATTCTGAGGGCTTGACTCTTGACTCATGACTTTTATTAATGTATTTCCTTTATTAAAATTCAGCTTGTGATGGCTTCTTCCATGCATTTCTTCTGTTAGGTTGTTGAGCTCTATTAAACCCGGACTGGTGAAGAAAATCAACAGACTTCCGACACCCATAGCTGGCCTGGTGAGTCCTCTGCCGTCACTCAACCTGACCGCTTTTCCACCCGTCCTTTGATCATCTTTGATATTTTTTCTCATGCTATTTATTACTTTTCCACCCTTATAGCATTTATTATGTCTGTGTCTCTTCCTCTCCTTTCTCTACCTGTACTGTATGGCAGCCTTGTAACTTAAGGTTATCGCTTTTAATTCCTGTGCAGCTTTCCAAAGGTTTTCAACCTCGTCATACGCCAGGTGCCTCATATGAAGTACACCACCATATAACTTTATTGTTGGTGTATGTCTGTTCAGCTTATATATGTTGTTCAGGTTATATATGTTTTGGAGTGGGAAATTATGTCAGTTTGCCAGATCATTTAGTCCTAGTGCTAAATATCCGTCCAACCTGCACTGTATTAACTGATTTCCAAGGATGTGAGAAAATACAGACACACGCTGACAACAACTACTGTATGTGACATGCATTTCCAGTACCAGGTGTTTTATCAGGCTTTGATTACAGATACCAGTAGCTGAAGGATCTCAGTTTCAGTCCTCGCAGCCAAGGTGTCCATCAGCAGCCATGTCTGACACTGAGCCCTTAACGGCTCACTTATTGTACAGCTCAAAGACTGTTTTACAGTGACACAGATCATTTGTAGACTCCTTTTCTGTAAAAATGAATAAATAAAAATTTAAAAACTCTTGATCACAACGTAAGTCATCTGCAGGAGCATGTTCCAATATCATTGACATTTTTCTTTCCATTGTATTTCTTTGACTAAATGAAATTGGTTTGATTTACTAAAACCATCAAAAAGTATCTTTTCATCTGAGCACTAAGACATTTTCTCCCGATTCTAAAACCTACACGGAATAATGCACTTGTTGACAGTGGTTTTATTTAAGAATCTTAAGTTTGCCTCCTGCTTTAAATGAGACCCTGTGACGTTTAGTAGACCTGAACACTAATACATTCCAGAGTAGAGTACAGTGCAATACAGTGGAGCCCTTTCATGACAGCCTAAGACCTTGATCTGGATGAAGTGACCTTTCAAAACCAGCACCACATAAACAGAGGCACACTGAAAGTTGATCGCATTGGTTCTCACACTAAATGTACTTCCATCTCTCTGCCTTTCCCAATTTAGCTCTTAGTTGCATTCCTATCTGCTGTCTTGAAGACAGTTCATGTAAAAACATTGATAATCTTTAGTAAACCGTACACACCAGGGTAAAGAACAAGAAGTATAGATCAAGAATAAAACTTTGTACACTGTATCTTCGAGGGCTTGATAGGTTTGTGTACCAGCACTGATCACTAAATGGTTACTTGGCCACTTACTGAGGTTTCTCTCCTCTAAAAATTCACTTTTCAGCTTATTTGTTTTAAAGCAAATATCGGTTGCCCATCCTGCCTCTCATTTTGAAAACGTGGCATTATCATTTATATCACCACATCAGTGTGATTAAAGAAATTAAACTTCACTGACTGGTTGTTCCATTTCCCTATTAACAGTCATGACAAAGGAGGTTAAAACATGATGATGGTATAGAAGTGTAAAGCGAGCTGGGTATTATTTGGATCACAGCATGACAGAACAGACCGGTGTGATTTGGGCTGAAATGGCTTTTCTTATCTCATGGTGTGACTAATGGCTGCCAATGAGCCTTCTCTGGCTTTTTACAAATGACAGATAATTAAACAGCCACATCCTTTACAGGCCTTTTCACCATACAATGACTGCTAGAATAACAATAAATTGTCTTGTAAGAGGGTTTTTTTAACCCAAGAGCTTCTATGCTCACCACATCCTGGCATCTTGGTAATGTATGTATTGTATTATTAGCTTTTGCGTTCTTTTCTTTATCTCATTTTCCTCTATTTGTAGCTAAATGGATCAGATTATCTGCACTGGTTAACTGTCATGTCTTTTAGTGTTTTAAAGGCTTTTTAAGGGGTAAATGTGCTGAAAATAAATAAGACAATTTGATTTGCATTAGCAGTTTCAGTTTTAAATTTCACTCAATAATGACATCGAGCAGGTGGATACAGTAACAGCAACACGTGTACGTAATAACATACCATCACCTTAACAAATGGTACCATTGGGAAAGCTTATCCACATTGTGAATGAGGCGCTAATTAATTTTGTTGTTGTAGTGGATGATATTTAAAGATAGACAAATAACAGTTACTGAAAATAATTGCCCTTATTGGCCCAAGGAGAGACAATGCAGTTGCACGACGAAAAACATTACATGACCGTTACTAACTGGCCCAAAGAGGTGGATGAATCATTCACTGAAGACAGACTGTTTAAACTAGAAGTTTGGGGACAGCATACAAAGGTTAAATAAAAAATAACACCAGCTGGTTTTATTCCAGTATGAGAATATGACCCTCTATACTTGGAAGTTTCATAATTCTCTTTTAGCTTCTTCCTGTGGCTTTGCAGGGATTTTCCTCTGCTTGACTGTGATTAAAGAGGTGAGAAACACATAAACAAGTAGTCTGCTGTTATCTAGATTATCGTAATAACACATAGGCTACTCCCCCTTCCTCTTCCTGTTTGGGGGCTAATGGGAAAATGAGTCTCTGAGGAGGTTTGTCTGTTTTGTAATTCGAGCAGCAACCTCAGTGCTTTTGCAACTCTGCCTGTATGGCTCAGTGTTCGTCTGAACAGGTTGGTTGTTGCTCTGTTCCCAACCGTCTCTGGCTCGACTGGTATGCTCATGTTTTACGGTCTGTAATCGGACGTGCAGTAGAAATCGCCCTGCAAGTTGAATGGTAGTAATTCACGTTTAAAGTTGTGTTGTTGCATCAAGTTTAGGGCAACTGTGACACAGATGTGTGAAGAAAAAAACAAAAAAACACCTTCGGACTGTGTAATTCCTTCTTTGGGGATTTTCAGTTTTCATGATAATTTGAGGGATTGTATGTGTCATTAGTATCTTGAGATAATTCAACTACCTTTGGTGTAGTGACAGCTTTTCAAAGCCCTGTCAGTCATGCTAACGACAATTTTCCTTAGTACCAGAAAGGCTCATAATTTAGATATAAAGAGGATTTTATTTAAAATATAATATAATACAACCAGTGTCGTCTACCATTCCCTTTAAAAGCCAGACACCTTTGTACCTTGGCGCATTGCTATTACAATGGCTTATTTGCACCGTAATATTTTTATTTTTAACTTGTGCATGTGTGTGTGTTGCTCTGCGGGCTGTGCACAATCCTAGGCCCATTTTACTAACGCTCTGTTAAAATTACAATGAACTAATGCGCTACTGACTTAAATCCAGGTTTTGTGTGTCAATGGCGCGATCACTTTCTGCTGCCTCAAGATAGCAATATACCAAAATTTCACCTGAACACCTCCTTGTAAGACCAGCACGCCCATGGGCGCAAGTGCTTTGGTATTTAAACAACGTGGGTGCAGGACAGGAAATTAACAACTGCTTCGGTCTTAAAATAGCAAAGACACTTGTCAGGCTTTGCGCGCACTGTGCCGGGGCAAGATAGGGCCCAAATACTATTTGTCTATGTATATTTAACATCAGTTTGTGTTGGGGAATCAATAAAATCTGAATTGCATAACACGTGCATCGCAGTTGACTTCTGAATACAACAACTACTATGCAACTACTTTAAGAACTAATAAGAAGTGCACAGCATAGTGCAGCGGCTCTCCCCTTCACTATGCAACTCCTCACCAAAATGGGTCACCTACTTGATTTGTGCAGATCCGATGAGAAAATATTGTGGGTGGTGTCCAGCCAAAGTTTTATAATGAACCAAAAATATTAGTACTTTGCTTATGCTTCATATGCCACCCCAAACAAACACCAACAAAGAAACCCCAACCCTGCTGTTGCATACCCTCACACACACAGACTTGCTGGAAGACATGTGCTGTAAAGTTTACAGCTCTTATTTTTAACTGTAACATTAAAGGGAGAAGAGCTTGGATGTTAAACAAGACCTTATCAGTTATTTTACCTCCTACTGTTAAAATTTACAATTTTTAGCAAATACAGGCTACTGTTTTTGCACTTGCTTTGTTTACTTTAAGTTTTTATTTTTGTATTCCTCCTGAAACTGACTATATTGTTGTTGGAGTAATAGTCTACAGAACACAAGAGCACAGATTCTATATAGATCTTGCCATTTAATTTTGCTGTTTAAGTGCACCAGACTGATGTGTTTAACTTCTAAAATGAACAAACTTTTCTTCCAGTGGACCATACCACCAGACCCTCCTAGAGGGGTGGGGTTCCACCGTAATCTTTCTCATCTTTTTTTTTTTTTTTTTCACTGACCTGTTTGCATACCTGTCCTTGGCAGAGAGAGAATAGAAAAAAATCCGAGACAGATCTTGTTAACACCCAAGGGGCTTGTTATCTCATCCTGGGCACTTTCCTCTGGATTTTGTCAAGGTCCAAAATCTGGGGGTGAGCACTGATCCTCTTCCCTGAGAAACCCTGGTGGTCTAATCATGGTAGTCAGATATTGATTACATTGATGGTTCAAAGGAACCCAGGCACTTTTTCCTCCTCACACACACTCGTGCAAATGTAGGTACAGCACACACACACACACACACACACACACATTTTGATTTTTCTTCTTCTGTGTACCTTTGGCTCTATTTTAGTACTTAATTTTATCACTTGTTAATTTTACTACAAAATGTGGGTATTTTCACACTTGGTATAACTTTTACCCAAATTTATTATGACTTGTGTTTTGGCATTGTGTGGACAATGGCTTTGTGTCGACTTCCCAATCCTTCTACAAACACATTCGGCTGTCAGTCATTTATTTGCGGTAGACGCCCAGTTTCCCATGGCAGTGACCTGTAAATCACAACAAAGTTATGCTCCCTTCTTAAGATTAACACACACATGCGCACACTCCAAACACACACCAAATGATCCTGTTTGCCATTACGTGGGTTGCTGCTAAATGAGCCTGTTAAATTGTATGTTGGCTTGTTTATTTCAGCTATTGTTTTTCAATTCCACTCTGTGAAATTCCAGCTGTAAAATCGAGAGAAACTGTGAGACAAAATTGTTATTAGCTGCTGAAGTTGGAGTTGAAATTGCTCTTTGCTAGCTCAGATTTTTGTTGTCAACGCCACCTTTTTTTGATGAATACTCATAGAAATATGTTTTCCTTGGTGGTTCCTTATGAAACAGCTCCTTGGCAGCCTGTCTCTTGGAAATGATATCTCTTTATGCAGAACATGTTGTAGGTAGGACTGAGGGCGGCATAACCAAATATTATCAACACAGTTAATAAACACATGATTGCATGGTTTTGGGAAAGAACGTCTGTGCTTCAGAAGAGGCAGTTTCTACAGTTTTACTAAATATTACTAAATATACAGTATATTCACTCTTACTGTCCAGCTCTGACTGCAGCCCTTGTTCGAAAGGACTTTGCTATTTAAAAATTAATTTATTACTCACTAGGTTAATATTTATTGATTTAGCTATTTACAGTCTTAAAACTGAACATTGATATTTGCACAGAATTAAGTTTAGTCTTTCACTTTACCTTTTCAGCTCTTTAGGTTTTTATACACACTGAGTTTCCAGTCAGTTTTTCAAACGTGTCTCGGTGTTTGCACAAGTGTGATCTGGAAATATATTGATATCAAGTGGTTCATGAGCAAAGTGAATATATACTTGCTGTATCTCTAACAAAAGAAAATCCTCAGAGTTATCAAACTTTACTACAGAATCTCATCTAGTGTGGATATTTGGGTACATATTTTGATCTGTGTACACAAAAAGTTTGGGAGTCCCTGTTATTTATAATATCTGTAAAATAATCTTAAATAGAGCCCACACGGCTCATTATTTGGATGCAACTGGATTGAAAGCCCTTTATTTTGAAGTCAAATATTGTGTGTGTGTGTGGGGGGGGGGTTGCGTTGCCTCACGAGGCGAGCAGAGATGGCGCTGTCCCAAAAACACAGGAAGCTGCAGGGTGGGTTTGAAGGGGGTGTTTTGCTACAAATGGAAAAGGATCGTGAGAACAAGTGTTCCTAAGCGGGTTTGTTTGTGTCTGTAGCCATGCATGTCTACTTACACCAGCTAATGTGTAAACATAAATATGTCTTGCAGTACTGTCTCTGAACACAAAAGGATGTATATTTAAAACAGCATTTTGTCTAAACGTGTGCATGTTGTATGTAGATGTAAGCGCATTGTATTTGTGTTTTGTTCTGTGAGAGAGTTAGAGACAGTGTGCTTGGGACAATCAGGGTGGAGAGGAAATGGTGACACCCTGACAGAGAGGCAGAAAAATAGAGAGAGAGGAAGGTCTTTGGCCCTCTGAAGTATAGAGAGGGAAAGAAACAAAGAGAGAAAAACCTGGGAACAAGAGAGGAGAGCTCAGCTCAGGTTGCATCCAACAAAGACTTTATCTGAGAGCTGGGGGAGAGTGGGAGGACGACTGAGAAGATGGGGAGAGAATGTAGTGAAGACAAGAAAGGAATGATCGAGGAAAAGCAGGTGAAGGAGAGAAGTTAAAAAAAGTCACTTGATGGAAGCAAAAGGTGAAGAGTTAAAGTTGGAGTAATCTGAGAGAGGAGACTCACTAAATCCGTCCACAAAACCTGGTGGTGTCACCTTTCTGTCCAGCAGGTATCCTGATTTTCATGTGTGTGTCTCTGCGTGTTTGTATGCAGGAAAATGGATTAATCAATCCTGTTTAAACCAGTAAATGAGACTTTTGTAATTTCTTGTACTTACTGTATACAGTACTTCTACATCTTAAGCCAACTTTTGTGTGTGTGTATGTGTGTGTGTGTTCTCTATCTTTTTGATGACCCATTTGAATTTTAAACCTTAATTATGAGGACATTTTTGGACTTTGTCCATATGTCTGGTCTGTAAATGGTTGTTAGAAGGTTTAAAGATTAGGTTAGAATTTGGTTCATGTTAAGAATAGGGTTAATATTAGGGAAGTCATTGAGTCCATGAGAATAGACGTACTAGAAGTACTGATTATTGAATTGTGTTTACATGTGTGTATACTGTGCTTAATGAGCCAGGCGTTAGTTTATTTTCTTTGCTGCAATGTAGTAATATATATTTTTTGTTCATGTTCATATATGAATTAGTGTATTTTCTACTAAAGCTGTATGAATTTAAGTGAATCCGAAAAAGAGTATATTTGTCATGGGTGTGTTTGAGTAAGACCTTGTGCAGTTAATTGACTTGAACAGGTGTTGCCTTCTGTCTCTGCCAAATGCACATCTGGATGAAACTGTGTCTATGTGTGTTTTCTGTGCAGGACAACCTCAGTGTGTTTCTGCGTGGCTGTGAAGAGTTGGGACTGAAAGGCTCCCAGCTGTTTGACCCTGGAGACCTGCAGGACACGTCGACACGCCCCACTGCCAAGTAAGAGAGAGAGAGAGTGTGTGTGTGTGTGTGTGTGTGTGTGTGTGTGTGTGTGTGTGTGTGTGTGTGTGTGTGTGTGTGTGTGTGTGTGTGTGTGTGTGTGTGTGTGTGTGTGTGTGTGTGTGTGTGTGTGTGTGTGTGTGTGTGTGTGTGTGTGTGTGTGTGTGTGTGTGCTATCCAGCATTTAAAGAAACCAAAGTCTTTTATAGGAAACATTTTCCTTTAAAATGATCTAAATGTGAGATGTATAAACATTACAAAAGAGCCAGACTTTTATTTTCTGTTTCTTTTTTTCAAATGGACCATGTACAATTACCATTTGATCTTAATGTACCAGAGTTAGCTTGAAGCTATTTCTTTTAATCTGTTTAATCCCTTAGCAGGTCACATAGTATGTAGTAGTATTAAATTGCAATGATAACTTACACACAGCTGTACATCACTCACACACACTTTGTCAACAAATATATGTTTAACACATATAAAAGCTTGGATTGTGGATGATCTAGAGTGGACTTTGACATGGTTAAATAAAGGTTTGAGGTTTTGTGCTATATTGCGCACAAAACAGACAGACGGTACTGTTATTTCAAAGCAAAATCATGTAAAGACTTTAGAGTTTCTGTAACTAGTAGATGGTAAAAACCCCTTATTAGATTAAAACAAGAAAACAATGAGGCACGGGATAAGACACAGCAATTTATTTTAAAATGCAGTCTTATTTTAAAGTAGTGGATAATACGTAATATAATATAATTTCCTGTACAGGTAATATAGAAGTTGAATTAAAAATAATGTATACGGGCAAACTGCAATGAGGACATGACCATTGTTTGGCAAAATATTTATGAGTTTACTAAGTAGATGACGAGTTTGACAAACTCATCTCAAGGTCCAACTACAGTAGTAGCTGTTGTGGACTCATTTTCCAGTTGGTTTAAAAGTTGAGTCTTGACCTTGGGAACAGCAGTCAAAACAATCTCACCTCAAGGTTCATTTAGAAGCTCTTCTGGAGTTTTTCAGGCCTCGCCAGCCGGCGAGAGAGGCCTTTTGTATTTTGATTATCCGTCTGTCCCGTGGACGATATCTCAGGCACCCCCTGTAGGGAATTTCTTCAAATTTGGCATAAACATTCACTTGGACTCAAGGATGAACTGACGGTCAACAGTGTCATGGAATTTATCTGAAAGCACTGATGGTTTGATGATTAAAGTAATTATTATTGTACAACAAGAGAAAGACGAACCCCGTCACAAATCCCAGAAGTCAGGAAGAAAAAACGTCTTTCTGACCAGGGAGACAGAACATGCCTCAAATATAATTTTCCTCTTAATTTCATATATACATACTGTATATAATATGAGTCTGGACAGACATGGATGTAAACTGCAACTTGGCTGGTTGGCAGAGGCCCACTTTCTCAAAAGCAAGATATTTTAATGATGAATGAAGGCTTTTATTTTATTAAGTGGATGGGCCAAGTGTTGTTGGTAAAGAAACACTTTTATTGTGTGTTAATTAATAGAGGGCTTGTCTGTATCACTGGTTGTCTGCTTCTGTGTGTGTCACTCTCCGTTAGTCACCGTGTCTGTCATTCTGTGCATCAGACAATCCAGTTCACTGCAACATACATAACTAACCGAGAGTCAATGTAAGTTTATTGAGCCTGTGTCAGTGAAACAACAACACCATATCTGTTCTGTCACAACTGGTCTCTGTCCAAACACAACACTCACTCACTGAACCATGACGTGCGTGTGTGTGCATGTGCGCTCTTGCATCAACAAAGTTTCATTCACATACGGGTTACAAGGAGTTATGTGAAAGCACTGTCGAGTATGTGTGTATGGTTGTGTACGCTGTTGTGTTTATGACACTTTTGTTACTGAGCATGTGTGCAGCCATCACTCTGTTGCACACATTTAACTCCAATTTAAACAGGGATGCTGCTGTTTTCAGTAATAGTCAATCTACTCCTGTTTGTGCCTCATTCACATTTCTCCGATAATATATAATACATTGACAATCTATATAGTCAGCACAAACTGAAAAGGAAACTTCCCTGTGCTATTTCCAGTTGTTATGTTTCCCATTGTCCTACAGGATGCGATTTTTGTTTTTTGCAGCTTGTACCCATGAAAGGAAGCCGTTTTGGTGCTTCTCCCCCTGAGTCTCTTGACAGGTGTTTACTCATCTTGGAAACAGCTGTGGGCAGAAGGCATGATGACAGACAGGTTGTGATACACTGTGAGCTGAAATATCTCCTGTTCGTGTCTCTGCGTGAAACAGATCGATTTCCAAGATAAGTGACCGTTTGCCAGGCAGAGTCAATCAGGTGAGAAGGGAGAAGCTGTGTTTCCATTGCTTTCTAGCAATATTTACATAAAATTTTGAAATACTGCAAAAAATAAACTACAAATTAATTGCGTTAATCCTTTAAGTGGGTAGAAGTAATGTAGTAGTAATAATAATAATTTATATTTTATTTGTAGAGCACTGTTCATTGACAAATCAATCCCAAAGTGCTACAGATTAAAACAAGATGGAAAAAAACGGTTAAAAACGGAAGCAAAGAAACAAAGATAAAGAAAACCAGAAATCCGCAAGAAAACACAAGCTCTTCAGGATTTTATTAATATTAATTATTATTGAGTTGCTACTACTCTTGGCTGTCACCAAATGTTTTGTCGTCATCGTAATATCTGTCGCGATATACATATCTCAAAAGGCTGCGACACAAAACACTAAGATATTTTATGTGTTATATCAGTGGAAATGGAACTGTCATTTTGTCTTTTATATTCAATTCAATGTTCAATTTGTGTAATAAATCTTTTTGGAAATTGTTTTTTGTTTTAAAATGAACAAGCAAATTGTTGTATTAAAGCAGAATAGTGAAAGCAGCTGGAGTACACTTTAGTATCTGTTGATATATTGCAAGGAATATTGTTATAGCTTATTTTCCTCATATCGTGCAGCCATAGACAGAACATAAAAAGCTATAGCTGGTCCTAAAATATGATCTAATACCTTGCGGCATCTGTCCAGGTTTGCTTCTACGAGGTTACAGCAGAGAATAGGAACTTGTCTGTTTATTTAGTCAGCTGATGGAAAAGAACAGGAGGAGGGATGGACAGATAATTACCTCAAGCTACTTTCACCTTGCTCTTCTCCTCCTTTTTCACCCCTTTTTCTCAGGTCACTGCTGTCATGGAAAACACATGCAACTGCAGTCTGGGTGTCACTTATGTGTTGAGCGAGTTGGGCTTTGTGACTGTGGTAACTAGTTAAAAACAGTCTCATAATGTACTAAGAATACAGAATTCCAAAATATACAGTAACATGCTCATTATTGTTTCTTCATTCTATAAATAAGACTCTTAGATTTTGCAGATGTGACAACAATAGTATGCTATCATGTTACAAAATAGTTTAGTTTATTTCAGTCAATCACATATATACACAACGTCACTTACATAACATGAATGGTAAAAAAAAATAATATATAAACCTCTTCTAGCTTCTTAAAGGGTAACTATGTTTTTTTTTCTTTGAAATTGGTCAGACACATGCTGGAAAATTGTCTTCTTAACTTACATTGTAGCTTGTTTCACCGCTGCTGACTGTAGCGATCTTGCTTTATACTGTACCAATGTCAAAGATTGTTGTTCCCATCAGTCACTTAGACCCAAAAACATAGGAAAATAGGGTCCAGGTTAAAAAAAAAAACATAGTTACCCTTTTAAAGTTCTGTTTCCCATATGAGGTATTCCTTTTAAGCTATTTATGTATCCATACAAGATTTTTGTATCATTCTGTTTTCCAATATTTGTTTGGTGTTTACTTGGATCCCCTGTAGATATAGCAACAATGCAAGAAATATAGCAAGGACCTCATAAACTGGAATTATGCTTCTCCAAAGATGCATATAAATGTCTCTATGAACCTACAAAGAGAAGGGTGTTGTTAGTTACCATAGGTCGCAGAGGACCCGTTGTGCACAGCTCAGCAACACGTTATGCGGACATCAAACAACTGAATCGATTGATTCAGCTCTGTTGGGAGGTGTACTGCATACTACATACAAGTATAAAAGGCAAGATGTTTTTCATAAAGGTGATTTATTTTCCATACTGTATATGGAAACCAGTATATATTTATAAAATATCATATTATCCTGCTGACCCAATCCTGAAAAATGCTGCAAACAGCTGCCCTACAACTAGCACCAGAAAAATAAACCACATCCCTCTCATCATGGCTTCTCACCATTGGCCCCTTTTCAATCCAGTATCAATTCTGAGCATGTATTGATCTTCTGTAAGGCTGGTGTTGGGCTAGCATCAGCAAACTCAATGAGCCAGAGAACAGCTTTTTTGGTCACACTCCGGGCTGAAACCTGAGGATGACCAGGCTCCTGCATTAGGGGGCACTGATTCTGGCAGGGAGACTTTGGCAGGTCCTTCTTGTGGTTTTGGGAATGTTGCTGGATTATAAACATTTTTAAAACACAGTATGTATTTGCCTATATACTTTATTTTGGTTGCTTTGTGTATATTCATAGTTAAGGAGCAATCGGTTTACTTCGTTTTGAAAAGTGTTTTTTAAAGATAATAGAGAAATTTAGCTCTTAAATGCTTTCATACCTCTTTGCGTGTGCGTGTGTGTGTGTATTTCTCTGCTGCTGAAGTATTTGTTTCTACAATAAAAGTGTGTATTGGGATCAGTTTTACAACTTCTTCATTCCACTTCCCGTTTATAGCTTCAAGTGGTGATCTGCAAATCCATATCTTTTCAATTTGGCAACATCTGTGTCCACTGCTGTGGTGTTTCAGCTCTACACCTCTTTTGAATTTGTCTTTGTGAATGACGACTGCTGATGCAAAATAGTAGATCTAAGTCGTTTTCACGTATGAACTACATGACTGAGGAATGAAGTCCCTGACATTTCTACAACCTTCACAGTGGATAAATGCAACTCTTTTCTCTCATTTTTTTCAATCCAAAATCAACACCATTTACAACAACTTGACAACTTCCCCTGCTCTTTCAACCACCACACCTGCCTCCCCCCTTTCCACCCTCTTAGTCACTCTCTTATTTCTCTCTGTTGTCACCTGTGGAGGCTTGATCCCATCTCATCAGCTTTCATTAAGACCTGTCTACCATCCATCGCCCTGCACATCAGTACAATCATCAATTCCTCTCTCAGTTCCAGATCAGTCCCAACAACACTCAAGCTTGCATCAGTTACCTTCATCCTCAAGAAACCTGGTCCAAACCCGGAGACCATGTCCAACTTCCGACCCATATCCAACGTCCCCTTCCTATCAAAAATCCTGGAACGTGTTGTCGCTACTCAAATTAAAACCCACCTCTCCTCCAGTAACCTGTTTGATCCATTTCAATCGGGATTCCGCTCCCAACACAGCACTGAAACAGCCCTTCTTAAAGTCACCAATGACAACCTCCTCTCCGTCGACTGTGGCCACCTCACCATTCTTATCATGCTCGACCTCACTGCAGCATTCGACACCATCAACCACTCCATCCTCCTGTCCCAACTGTAAACCTACTGCAACATCAGTGGCACCACACTCTCCTGGCCCTGTTCCTTTCTCACCAACATACAACAGTTCATATACATCAACAACTGCATCTCCTTTGTTGCTCCTCTGTCATCGGACCAAAATCCCTCACAAAGAAAACCATAACTTCGGTCTCACCTCACTTCTGAAAACAGCAACCAAATATCCAGAACTGCCTTCTTTCTCTTCAAAAACATTGCCCGTCTCCGCCCATCACTCACCTTCTCTGCTGCCAAAACATTGATTCACAATTTCATCACTTCCAGATTTGACTAGATAGAAAGATGATAGATATGTATTGATCCCAAGAAAAATGGGAAATTACGGTGTTACAGCAGCACACGTACATCAGTCACACAACACAGAATATAAATATAAAATATAAATGAAATGCTACTGCCACATCATCCTCTACGGTTCCCCTGCAAAAGCCTTGAATAAACTCCAATACAGCTAAAACTCTGCTGCCCTTCTCCTTACCCAAACCTGCTTCCGTGATCAAATCACTCCCATCCCTGTTTCCAAATGCATTGAGTGTAAAGTCCTCCTCCTCACCCACAAAGCCCTCCATAACCAGGCTCCTTCCTACCTCACAGACCTGCTCCACCAATCTCCCCGTAACCTCCTCTCCCCACCACTCAGGACCAAGCACCGTACCTGGGGTAACAGAGCTTTCTCTATTGCAGCCCCCTCCCTCTGGAACTCCCTACCCATACATATCTGTGACTGGACTGACCTGGACACATTTAAAACACACCTTCAGAATAGCTTTCCACATACAATAGTCTTACATTTCTTACTTGAGAGTTACTAGATTTATTGTTTTTGATTGCTATTATTATGCTTGTTTTATGTGTTGGTTGTATTGCTTATCTGTTTTAATGTGCTATATGTGTTGGTTTTACTGTAAAGTCTTTGTCCATGTAAAGTGCTATATAAATTTTTTTTTAAATTTATCATAGTTTCCCATTAGCACATGTAACCCACAACAGGTGTTTGTCTGTGCAGATGCAATCTAATTTAGAGGTTGGTTGAGATGCAGGTAGAGCAACAGACAGGACATGATGCGGATTACACTGCCTTACGGAGCCAGTTCGTAATTTGGTCATGAACAACTCTTTTGCCGATCTCCATTATGTAGTTTAGATTTTAAATGGCTAAAATCAAACTGCAACCAGTGTGTAAGCATAACCGCTGGAAATGTAAACATTTTAAAAACAAACCAATTAAAACAACAAACTGGATCCAGAGATGGAAATGTTCAGTCTGTTAGTTCCCCTGCGTGGGCTGCCCTCACTGCAGATTCCTCTTTACTGCACTTTATATTCAATAAGTTTTGTTTTTGCTGTTGTTTTGCTGGGATCTGTTAACGTTTGGTTGGTTTAAGCTTTCTGCTGTTATTTTTATGTTAGATATTTGATTAAGGGTGCCTGGGTAGCTCGCCTGGTAGAGTGCAGGCCCACATACAGAGGCTTAGTCCTCTCCATAGAGGCTGTGGGTTCGGTTCTGACCTGCAGCCCTTTGCCACATGTCATTCTCACTCTCTCTCCTTTTAATGTCTAACCTGTCCTATCAAATAAAAGGCATGAAAATGCCACTCATAATAGGATATTTAATGAAGCACTGAAAGTCTGGAATGTCTCACTATCGCTCTCTCTCTCATTCTCCCAGGGGAAGTGACTGCAGCCGAAAGCTCAAGAATGTAAGTGACACTTCTGGATTATAGTGGGATAATTTGTTTGTGTGTTAAATGTCTGTTTTGATGTAAACTGTTATTATGGTCCAGCGTTTCTGTTTGTGCTGTGGTTGTCACTCTCTGCTATTATCATGTCTGTTCCAGCTCTACCAGTTCTGTTCATCCTACAGTCAGCTCTGTGGACTCTATTATTCCACCAGAGGACTACCTACTCTAAATATT
>JABXJD010002155.1:0-60446 GCA_013375575.1 Percina caprodes
ATTTTAAAGTCAATTTCATGCATGTAGAGAATGCCTCAGCCCAAACAACTTACATTGTAACAGTAGAATAGGTTTAGGATTGCATTATGGATATTTTTCATGCACATCACTATGAGAAACTTTCTATCCTTATCCTAGTATGTACTTAGATCTGCCTTTTTGCCACGTTTTGGGTAGTGCAAACACATTTTACTGTGGGTGCGTCCAACAGTGGATTGGGTGTTGGCAAGCTTGAGGTCAGGCTCACTCTGAATGTAAACAAACTCAAATATAGTCCTAGATAATTGATGAGACATTCAAGAGGTAAAATTAAAGCTAATGAGCCGGAGAAACTTTCCTCCTGTTGGTCTCTGGAACTAACTTACTTCAATTAAGACATTGCCATTAATACTTTTCCTAAAAGAAAACCAAGCCAACCCATGGCACTCTTGAAGCAGAATTTATGATGTAGTCTTCTTGCATTTTGCTGTGCTAATTTATCATGAACGCCACAGCATGTCCAAAAACCCCTTGAGTTGTTTTCAGTTAATAATTCCTTTAGCTAACCATAAAATTAAAGCTCTTTAAAGGGTAGCTACCTGTTTTTTTCAACCCTATTTTCCTATGGTTTTGTGTTTAAGTGACTGATGGGAACAACAAATGTTGACATTGGTTGAAACAAAGTACAATGTAAGTTAATAGGGCAATTGTGCAGCTTGTATTTACCTTCACAAGAGTGCTCGTTTTTCAACTGACAGGCTCAGATTAATATTCTAAGTGTCTGACAACATTATGGAAAGGATTTCTAAGGAGGTAGACCATTCTGTTTTAAGGACACACTCGGGACACGAACCCCGCCTCCTGGGTGAAAACCCCATCTAGATGCTGCCTCCCCAGCACGTTCTACACACTCTGAATGATGCCTTTTCGTTGCATCAGACCCGGCAGCCACTGTCCAGACGTTCGTATTTCACGTATTCGGAGTGAGATCGACTTGATTTACATGTGAAAATGTGCACGCTATATACACACCAAAAGTATTGTTTTTGTAAATGGAGTATATCTCTCTCTAGGGATCATTTATATAATGTTGTCCAACACTTAGAATAATAATCTGGGCCTGTCAGGAGCAAAAATGGCACTTTTAGTGGACGCTAACTGACACTGAACATTTGTCCAATAGGGTAACATTGCAGCCCGGTCTGTGGTTGTCGGTTACAGCATCACACTTAATGCTGGACCAATTTCAAAGATTGTTGTTGCTGTCAGTTACTTTCACAAAAAACATGTACAACTGTAGTTACCCTTTTAAGTTGTACTTGAAGTATCTGTTCTCCTTTTCATTAAGCAGTAGCCGCCTTGTACCTTGAAAAAGATACAGAAAACTGTGTAGAACTGTTTTCCGTTTTGTCTTTACATGAATCAAATTAATCCAAAGTATTCAACACTGTTTTTCTTGAGTAGATGCAGGAAGAGAGCAACCACACCTGAAATCTGGTCTGTACAGTCACCATCACCACAATCTTATTGTTTAACATGCACAAAATTCTTCTTTCAGATTTTTTTCATCACTCATTCAAACTTTCAGTCACAAGCTTGTTCTTTAATCCTTGCCCATAATCACAGGCCGTACCTCCTCTGACATGTAATCTGCCAGCACTCTATTGATTGCCCTTATTTACAGGCAATGTGGGTCACTTTGCATGCCTCCCATTCAACTTAGATTTATTGCTTGTTTTGTGGGCATTTGACTGAAAGGTTACAGGTTCAACTTCTTAGACCAGTTGGAAAATACTTAAATATAGAAAAATGTCTCTTTCCCAGGCTGTCCTGCAAATATATTTAAGTAAATAGTGTGTTTTCCACATCTGCTGGGTCTTGTTTAGTGCTCAAAAAGTAGATTTCTAATGTAGGTGTGACACTTTATTCTGTTGAAAAACTAATAAGGAGTCATAAAAATACCATGTGAGGTGTTACACTTCTTCCTGTCTTGCAACATTTGGAGCTTTTCTTAGCTGGCCTGTGGGACTGTTTGATGGATAGGACAGAGAACGATGTTTCTCCACCGTCCGAGGGATGTTTCTAATCGGGTCATGTAGGCTGAGCTGGTTTCCTAGTTTTCTGAGTTGGGGCACTGGGGAGCTGGACTCTTTCTGACTATCAAGGGAGCAAGTCCAACCTGCACTGTATGGCAGGCTGACTGACAGTCGTATAGCAATAGTGTGAGTAGTGCTGCACGATATGAGGAAAGTATGCATTAACATTGTAGAATATTGCAATAACGATATTACCTTAAATAAACAGATATTAAAGTGTCTGCAGTTCTGCTGCTTTTATTATTCTGCTAACATACAACACATTGCTTGTTGAATTTAAAACAAATGAAAGGAAGTCATTTCTAACATTCTTCAACAAATTGAACATTGAATTGAAAATAAAAGGCACCACTAAACGTCAATGACATTACATTTTAATGTGCGGTTTTTAACTTATATTTACTATTAAATAATAATAATATTAACTAAAACAAACTGTTTTCTGTCTATGCCCCAACCTTTCACCATGTGAATGTTTCGCTAGTTGATATTGTGATGATGATAAAAAACAATATATTGTGCAGCCCTAAATGTGAAACCGTCATTAAAAAGATTCTTCTTTTTTCTTCCGGTCTCTTAGCTTGCTCTTTTCTATTGCACATGATCTTTTCAAGAACATGAGTCAACGTTTTAGCCATTTTGCCGACACCACGGCCAAGGGTGGTGATGTCCGTCTGCCGGGTCACCACTGTGGTCCTGAGTAATGGACAAGCAATGCAATTTGGTTGAGATGATAATAATAGTAATAGTAGAGTAGGATGAATTCATCAATGACAACTTTGGTATTCCCTTGACTTCCCCTGAACGTTCATGTTCACATGAATTGTAATAACTGTGGTCCCTAAAATACTTTTATTGGTTTATAGCCTAAAACCCGCAAAAATAATGCCATATCAGCCTCATCTCCACTGTGTTAGCATGCTAACATGTTAAACTGAGATGGCTTGGTACACATATGTGCTAAACATCAGCATTGCAATTGTGAGCATGTTGGAATGCTAGCATTAGCATGTAGCTGTGTCATTTTATGTGCCTATATTTGATTTTTGCTTATTCTTTGACTGAAATGCTTTTTTGATAATTGATCAATGTTCAGTTTGGCTTGGAATTCTCTGTCAAAGTGATTATGCTTGTTCAGCTTAAATTCGCTTTGTTTTATTATAATGTTGAGGATGAAAAGTGACTGTATCTTTAATCAGTAAGTTGACCTCAGCGCTTGTCTTGTTGTTTTTCAAGCAAAATGTGAACTTGTTAGTCCTCATGTGAGATAAAAGTCTGAGTTTTGTTTTTTTTGCACTGCAGAGAACCAGATGACTCAGGTCCGCCATGAATGGAGGCTTTTAGAACTGAGTGGGATGCCTTTCATTGTTTCACTCACACACACACACACACACACACACGCACTGCATTATACACATGATTCTATGAACACTCAGCCCGGCATTCCTGAGCCCACACACACACACACACTCACATAATCATACATCAAGCATACTCATGGAGCTTCCCAGCTGGTCGCCCCCAACAACAATGCATGCTGTCACCACACTCTGGAAAGAGACACAATCGACCCACAGCTGACTGGCATTTGTCTGGACAGGGCTGCGTGATGCAGCATTGCTGTCTCTAGTGTATTTCTCTCATATCAGAGGTAAATTTCTGTATAGCTAGCTACAGTCAACATGATTTAAGTCTTTGATGCTATAAATTTGCTTTTAAAATATTTTTTAGTTCATGTACACAAATCCACATTCAGAAATGTAATTACTTTTCTATTGAAGGCCTTTCATTAGCAAGTAATGTAAAGGAGTACACCGTTTTTTAGGGAAATTGGCTCTTTGATAAATAACATGCCTGCTTCTAACTGCCACTGTGCTACCATTCCTGATTCTTTAGTATTCAGTAGTGCTGTCAAATGATTAAAATATTTAATTGCGATTAATCGCATTAATGTCCTAGTTAACTCGCAATTAATCACACATTTGTATCTATTCTAAAAGTAACTTGATTTATTTTTGTTTTGTCTTTTTTTATTGAAAACAATATTTGCATATAGCCTACAGTAGTGTTCAATTTCACACGTAACATCCTCACTTGGAGCAAATTATCTCTCACAATGTAACACTGTCCATCAATAAAAGGGTGAAAAAAATACTTTGAGGGGGGGCGGAGAATTGGCATCAGTTGTGTGTTTGGCCATCAAGCGGTATTTCAGACTGAATGTGCTGCGATGATAGTTCAGTTCACCAACGTCAACGACATCACTAGTAAGCATGAAGTATAATTGACAAGGTTCAAACTACGGCTGGGCAATATATCAATATTATTTCAACATCAATATATGAAGCTAGATTTGAAGTTATGAAGCTGTGCCTCTTTTCTGCCTTTTGTAACTTTAAGCAAGGAAAGATTAAATTACTTGTTAACTTAATATAAACTACTACATCGGCTCTAATTACCATTGAACTAAAATTAGATTTGCTTGAGTATTACTAATGCAACACAGCAGTGATAAAAGATTTTGTAACCAGATTATGAAAGCATCTTCTTAATTTGCTGTTTTGTATACTTTGTGTGAGGTACACTAAGTATTTACTGGGATATCTGTCAAGGCACAAAGAGGCTTTATGTTTTATGATACTAGAGGCAGCAATAACAAGTGAGCAGAACAGAAGAGGAATTGGATAATCAAATGAGTAATAAAAACCACCATGACTGAAACCATTAATAGCTCCACCTGCTGTCCAAAACTCAAACCTCACTGACATCCTTAAATCTGAGGAAATGGTCACCATCGTATTGACTGCACTGTTTGATTCACATCATTCTCCAGTTAGTGTAGTACTAAAAACCTTTAACTAGATAACGAGATTAAAAAAATAAAACCATTTCAAGATGTTATTACAAAGGAAGATCTTGTAAATTATGGTTTTAAGAAATAAAATTGTCAAATCGTCATGTAGTGTAGTTAACTTTTCTCCTTCATTGCCTCTTGTTTTGGTTTGCATGACTCATAGTTAAAAAGTTGAGTTTGTTCATTTGTAGTGTCTCTTTGCACCTGGTGGCATCCACTTTCTCTTTGTTCTCTATATCCCTCATTCTTTGTGTATAATTCCCTCTAGGCAGCTGTTACTCAGATTTACTTCATTAGGAGTGTAGCATTAAAGTGAAGCGATAACTTGTTGGTGTGTAAGCACAATATAATAGTAGCAAAAGTGAGACACAACAGAAGAACCCACATTTTATGACTGCAGATACAATCAGACTTAAGGACACAGCAATTTGTCTGTTTGTTATAATGTTACCCACAAATGCGGTATCTACATTAAGTATGCTAATGTTTTGTTACTTTTGGAGTCATTAGTGAAGCGAAGCCACTGAATAAAATTCATTTAATGTATAGCTTTATGTGTGTCAGAGAGAGAATACATTAGTTAAAGTCTGTGAATGGTTAAAATCCTTCTTGACGTCACGTTTTTTCCTAAAATAATATCTGAATAATTGCACCATCATTGCACCACTTACAAACTTTGAAAACCATTCTGTCAACTTTGGTAACCAAATGACGATGGCTGTTCACAAGGCAACCAGTTACGTTAACTTTTAGTTGTTTGTTGCTGAGTGACTACAGCCTGGCACTCCCACTGCCGGGTGAAGGTTTAGATTTCCACTGGGCCCAACCATGCTGAAATACAAACACTTACTGTAGTGAAAGTGATACAGGCATCCATCAAGAGACACAAACTCTGCAAGAACAATGTAGATCAGCGATTAGGAGCCAACTGGCCAAATTCAGTCCTCATACGTAGGGTTGAGTATCATTTGCATTTTTATGATTCTGATTCCTAAACAGATTCTTGAACGTATGACATCAAAGACTCTTTTATAGAGTTTTTTTTTAATTAAAAATTAATTAATTGTTACAATATATTAACATTTTTTGCATTTTGCGATGTCTGAATCCTTGGCTGTGAAATACATCCACACTTTTGACCGCTACACATTAGGCATTTTAAATGCACTAAAAGCTAGCTAGCTAACGATAGACTAGCAGAGCAAGTGTAGTATGTTTACCAGTGGTCACATGCAGTGAATGGTTAATATGTTTGAGTAGAACTACACGAAGCAGGTAACTTAAAAAAAAAAAAGAATCCGGCTCCTCTGGCACCACCTACAACCTGTAATGCGATTTACAAAAAAGCCACAGCTCCTTGTTCAGATGCACCAATCAGGACCAAGGGGGCAGTGTCTTAGTGTGTCAATCACTGCTCATGCACACGCATTCCTTCTTGCCTTGTGGGGGGAGGGGCTTAGGAGACTGTTTTGGGCTTTAGCGGAAAGGGGGGAGAGACTGAGAAGTTGTCGATGTTCAAATGTTTTGGCCAAGTCCTGGATCTTTTCAATCCTACCTACAGCACTTTTAAGTGGAACCTAAATGAGGAACCGAAAATTTGCGTTTGCTCATCTGGTCTGATTCCTACCGGTTGTGTAGGAACCGGATCCATAGTGGAATGTCTAAAAGGGCCCCTTTTGTTATTGTGGCTTTTTTTTTTTTAAATATATGGTTCAGTATGTCTGTTGCAGTGTCCTTGATCAAAACAAGCAGTTTACTTACTGCAAGTCTCACCAGTTTCAGAGTGTCAACTAAATACCTACAGTACTGGTCTCTTGAGTGCTGTTATCCCCATCAGAGTGCTGGTAGCAGTGGATAAACTCTAATCCTGACTAATCCAGCCAGCTGCACTTCCCTTTTTTTTGGGGTGAGTATGCCAGCCCCTGGGTGGCCTGAGTCCAACTTTGACACTATCAGTAAAGGGATACAGGAGGCTTATCTGCACGTATTCCCTCACCACTGCAACCTTTACCTGTTGAAATTATCATAGGTTGCCTATAATGTTGGCTCTCTGAAAATGTAAAGGAAAATCCAACGCATCAGCCTATGTATACGATTGTGTCAATCATAAGATTATACTTTACTGGTCCCATTAGGGAAATTAAGCATCATTTGGGTTACAAGCCAAAGCAGGCTGCCATATAGATCCAGCTTACTTTTGGTCCTCAGGTGGCAGAACACTGCTAAATGTGCCAAAACTCCACAATTGATGCTGCCACAATCAGCATAACTGGGCTGGCTACCTGTGAGAAGAAGAACTAGTAAAATCACCCGTGTTGGAACTGTAATCTTCTTTACTCTCTCCTCTGTGGTACATAAATTGAGACATTTTGCCTATCTCCAGGACAGCCGCAAGGCATACTGCTGTTTGGAGAAAGGGTGAAAACTTGTTTTCATTTTACTAGAAAACACATGTGTGCTAGTCTTACTATGTGTTGCTATCACTTTTCACATGTAGCCCAGAGCTGAAAGCAAGAAGTTCATGACCCTCTTTGGGGATTGTTGAAAGGCTTTCTAAGAATTCACTAATCTTGAGTTGAAATAAACAAGACAGGTTGAGGGGTCACAAACACACCACCAAGAATGCAATAGACATCCCCAACTGTAAATTCTGCTTCTTGCAAATGGAGCTGTTTGTTGCCTTCGCTCCCCTGCTCCAAGCTGCTCTGCTCAGTATCACTCTGTGCTAAATTCAGATTTCACCCCACTCCGGTTAAATTGTTCACTGCTTGCTCCAAAAAAAAAGAGAGGAAAAACCTGTGTTGTATTTATCAGATGAAAGGCGTCCCTCTTCCTTCGTGCCAGATGACAGGCACTGGCGGACATGGAGGAATAGCAGGCGTTGTTCATCTGCATGTACTGTGCTGCAGTAACAAAGCACTAGCATGCTTCAAAATCATGGTGTGAGTGGTTCTGGAGTAAATTGGAGCAAGAAATAAGGCGCTCCAACCTTTTTAAAGATCAGCTGTGCACTCCATCCAAAATCCTTGCGCTCCGCTCACATGCTCTATTGTGCACTCACTCAGTAATAGACTGGTAATGTTCTCAGTGATATAATCAGTTATTCAAACAGCTACTAAGAAACTTATGCAATGTGAACAAAGCCTAAGCTTCAGTCAATCTTCCCACATTTTAGACGTAATGGCTGTTGTGAAACTATTCCGACTTTGCAAGCTAATTCAAATAGGTTCTGTTTTTAAAGATGAATTCCAACACAAATCCGGCCCGACCTGATCAGTCATCATATCAGATTGCTACAGCATTTGCAAGTGTACAGGCGTGTGTGTAGGCATTATGAGTAATATGACTTAAGGGCTACTATGTAAAAGAGTGTAGGCTATAGTTTACATAATGCTGCAATAGAAATCAGAGTTTGAGCTTAACATTCCTGTAAAAATCTGCTTATTAGAAGTATTTCATGTTTGTTTCTTGAACATTTTTAGGCTTTAGTTTACAATCCCCCAGTGCTATGTTCTTTGGTGTTGATTTCACATTTGTCACATGGATTATTACCTTATTGTGTATGCTATATAACTAAATATTTAGTTTTATTTGAATTCATGTGTTAATGCATATATTGTAAAATGTATCATCTTTATTATTTATTTCTTGACCATTTTGCCATTTGACTTTCTTTCTCCCCCAGAATACTATGGAATAAAAGGTAGGAGCTCAGTTTGTTGCTTGGGATTAGGTCATTTTTTTCTATCAGGTCCAGGGATTCATTCAATTAATCAGAAACCTTGCAGTCACTTTGGTTTGACTTCACACAGCTTAACGTTTTCTCTCAGTGAAAATATTTGTCATTCTGAAAATGTGACATTTTTGATCAACTTGATTGATTTGATTAGTGGTACATGCACCTAAACAAACAACATATGCACATCCTTGTGAAATACTGTAGATGACTCATATCTCATATTTACCACGTTATTTTCTGTTTGTCAAAGCTGTACATTTACTGTGTAGAATGTAGAGCTAAAACTATTAATAGATTAGGTGATCGACAGAAAATTATTTGCCAACGATTTTGATTTGGGGAAGAAATCGAATTGTGGCGATTTACTATTCGATTTGCAATTATATTATTTAATAAAAGTTTAATATTCACTGTGTAACAGATAAAACTTGTCATGGAGCATTATAACATGAGACATCATCAAAACTGCTCTACATTCCTATGCAAGGATGAGAACATAGAGATATGAATTGGCAGCAATAGGTGTTTTTCTTTTAATAAGTATGGGACATTGAACAGTCACACACAGAACATTTATCACAAAAGCTAAAGTTATAATAAAAAAACAATTCCAATAAAAATATCAGTACTTTCCTGTAAACTTTTCTGATATCCCTCAGTTAAATAGCAGCATCTACATATTGCAGCTTCTACGATCATGTTAAATAAAGTAATAAAAATAAATGAGAAATCAATTTTATTCAATGAAAAAAACTTAATGATAAAAAGAGGAATTAAAAATGATAAACCAGTGGCCGGGTTGGCTCTGTGGGTAAAGCAGGCGCACATACTGTATCCTGAGATGTTTATGCCTCGAAGCAGAGGTCCAGGGTTTGAATTCAACCTTTTGACGATTTCTCTCTCCCCTTTCTCACCTAGCTGTCCTATCAAAGAAAGGCGGAAAAGCCCCAAAAACAATAAACCAAATGTTGCACCAAACACCACCAAATTCAACTTAATATTGAACATGGCAGTCTTCTCAATTAGCTAATCGCATTCTTTCAAATCGCGATTTTGATTTTAAAACGATTAATCGTTAAGCCCTAATTTTGATCATTGATTTATAATTGAAACTGCATTTTGACAAAATGACAAAGTGACTGGTTTCAACATTATCTCACCCCTACTGCAACTTCTAAAGAATTTCGACAGTATAGTCTGTTATTTTGTTCTCTTCAGAAGATACTGTTTCGTCCTGTAATTCTTTCTTAAAATCCCCGAACCCCTGGGGAGAGGTACAATGGCAGGATCTCTGAGCATTTGTGGTAACGAAAGCCTGGCTCAATGCTTCCTTTTCCCAATGGGAGCTCAGTGCTAACTTGGACTGACAGACGCCCATGTTCCCAGAGGTGACAGAGGGGCTTAGCCTTGGGAAACTGTCGAGCACCAGGGATTCCTTTAACTTCCACTTACGTTAAGAATTTGAGTCAATAATGTGGGAAAGAAGGGGCATTTCCAAACTTTAAACTCATTAAAGCTTTGTCTGACATACTCGCTTATCATCCTCGCTTATCCTATAGTGTCCTCCAGCTTAAATCCAAAAAAAAGAAACTATTTGACTAACTCATCTTTGTGCATAATGGTATTGGTTCAGTGTTCCAGACACAGTACATGTATTTACAGTACGGATGCAGTTTACACATTTGGACTTTGTTCACCTGCACAATTCATAGGGACCCCTTGATGTCACAGTACTTTGTCGCTGCCATTTTGTCCGGTTTCTGCATAGCAACTTATAGTAACCCATAGTTTTGTAAAGTCTATTATAGCAACCCATAAAACTTGATTTATGGTTCTGCGGAGGCTCCACGTAGAACCTTTGCCGTAGCCTACGCAAGTGGCCTGAATACTTGCGTGCGTTGTGTGTGATAAAGTGAGGGAGAAAGTAAGAGAGTGACGAAAATTTGCTTTGGAGCGAGTAACATTAGTGACTAGAGTCGTAGTGAGAGAAACAGAGTGTCGTCCCTGTGATTTCTGACCAAGGTGGGAAATCTGTTGTTTGTGGAGAGGGAGAACCAGGAAATGAGTCTCGGGGGAAATGCAACACTACCAAGTCACGGCCGAGCAACGTACGTCTCCGCGACGTGTAGTTACATTTTTCAAAAGGTGCAGGTCAGACTACGGTGTAGGATCCAGAATAGGTTTGTGTCTCCACGTAGCTATGTTCGTAGCAACAGCGTAGATTTTACACAGAAGTATAAATCAAGTTTATGACTGATACACACAAGAAGATTCACGAAACACACTAGTACAATATGGCTGGTGTATGCTGTGCATTTGGTCCTACTGCACAATTATAAATAAAGTTTCTTAAATCCCCTAAATTATTGCCAATCATCATGTCTAAAATGTCTTAAATGTGTTTATCAGTTTGGCAAATTAGTTTAGGTAATTAGTTTTGTTTAGGTGGTTTTAACTGAATTTAAACACATTTGTCTGTGGATTGTCAAGATTTCTTTTTTGTATTGAGCTTAAATATTTCTGAACATTGAACCATAAGTTCCCACTGCATTTGTACGTTGGGCATTCCACTAGGTTGATGTGTTGAAGGTTTTAATGGAATCAGAGTTGAGCTGCGTCTCAAGTACATGTTTGAACATGATCACACCACTGGCCAAAGAGTGTCCAACACTTGTGAAATCAGAAGCCATTGTAAACGCACTGATTATTCTGCATTGTGCTCGGGTGTTGACACAGTTTGTCCGTGAAGCTCCTAATTAGCTCAGCCTTGCTGAGAACAGAGCTTTGTAATGAGAAGAGAGGAAGGCATGTCTGAACGTGTACACAACGTCGAAAAGATCTTATCACATTAAAGTTTAGAAGGGGTTTTGTTTGTTTTGGCTAGTATACAGGCCTCCCTCTCTCATAACCACAGCAAGAAGATGAATCTGCTTCTTATCATCCTATTTGTGTTTACTAAAATTCAAGATCTGTTGCCTGGATACTGTTCTGAGCATGGTGCATTTCACAAGCACACTGTGCCAAATCTGATATTGCTCAGTCGCCAAGAAAATAACACTCACACGTTACTAATTTCAATGAGCTTGAAGCTAAAGTTTCCATGGGATTAATATTATCTGGGGACATTCAGTGATTTAAAATAATTGCAGCAGTTCAGTGATGCTAATCCGGTACCTGCAGTAATTGGGTGAAGACAGAGGTTGAATGTTAATACTCATGATGATACTAGTCCAATTAAACTCCCAGTAAAACAAGTTGTACTTTGACCTTGGTGGGATTTCTATACTCTGAATAAAGCAGGAAGGCAAACGGCAATCCGCTGAGTGGGTGTCCGGTTCAATTCCAAGGTTTGCTTCTAGGGTTACACAATATTAACAAATATAATATGTCAAATTACAAAAGTTGCAAGAAAACGCATCAAACATCTAACAAATAATACAAGTTTTCTTACAACACAAGGTTTATTTCAACTGACTGTCATATCGGACATAAATAACGACCATGTCTATAGAACAGGACATGTTTTACTGGTTGTACAGTATAAAATGTATAAATAAAGAGAACAGGACACAATTTTTCTTTCGCTTCTCTGATTTGTTCCATTTTGTATCTGTTGCTTCACTTATACAGTTACTGTCGAAATATTCACACACTGTACGCTACATAGGGTTTGTCATGTAGTGGAACCCTGCGCTGATGTGTACCAACATGTAAATGTTGATTGCAGGGAAAATAATACATTTTAAAAATCATCGCAAAAAAATTACGATACATCACATTTTCAGTTTTGTTTTTCACCCCTTAAAGTATTGCAATGCTGAGACTGTAAGAAAATCCACTAATAACATGATAAACCCTGATGTTACTGGCATAAGACTTCAAAAACACATGCCACTTCAACACATTTAATATTTTGTATAGAAAGTTTTTTGTTGTCGACATGTTTAGTAGGTAAACCCTAAATGTGCTCTTGTGCTAAATAAAACCTCTTTTTTTAAAACCTGATTGATCCAACACTGGCGTTGAGATGTCCATCCCAGCAGGTCGAGGCCAGGGCGTCTGCCTGTCTGTCTTACTATGGCTCCCAGTGTGGCTGCTGGCTGGATGTTGCCCTCAGCCTCATGGAAACTGTAGCAGGCAGGATATTGGAGACTAGTGGAGGGCCCCTGCAAAAGCCCCGCTGCTTAGGAAGCTTAGCTCAGGGAGCTGGTGTCAACACGAAGGCTCTTTGTTTCCGATTTTGCATAGCTGTCGGGGGTTGTCACTACAATCCTGGTAGTTATGGGATATATGGTATTGTAAGGTATTTCTGTGGGCTGCATGGGTTGGATATTGTGTAAAATTGGAAACCACCACAGTTTGGATGTTTTTGATCTATGTAGACATACCCAGGGGCCTTAGTTAGGGGAACAGCCATCTTATAACCGTAAGGTCACATGATCCATGCATGACATTAGTTGTCCATCATGAGCTACTTATCCTTTTGTGTTTGGTTGACTGACACCTTGCTTGTTCACCCAGTTTCTGCAGTACTCTTTTGTGTATTCATTCTCACTTTCGCTTTTTGTGTCTAATTTCCCTAAAATTAAATTGTGTATGTGATGAGCTGGGTTAGTAGAGTGGGGATTTGTAATTGCACACCCAAGGTAATAGATAAAATTAAAGAGGCGGCATTTGTGCCACTGAGAGAAATTCAGTAGACCCTGGAGTGCACTGGGAAGCAAGGTTTGAAGGCTCTTTCCCCCTCACACACATCTCTAACACACGCAGTCAAGTGGGGGGTGGCACAATGAAAGCCCTGTGTGTCCCTGTCCCACACAACTGGTCTCCCTAGTCTTCTAAAGGGACATTGTTGCTGAGATTGGACAGTTTTCCTTAGAAGCTGTTTGCCAGGTGGCAGATCTATACTGCATAGAGAGCAGAGTTATCAAAACTTATAAGGTTCAACCCATAATGCAGATGTACAACACACATAATGGTCACACCACCACCTAAGTCTAACACTTACACGCCTTTTAATACACATGAAAAAACACACAACCCACTCATTTAACACCCATAACTCAGTCTTCAATTATGAATATGAATATATCTATAATGTACTGTATATTGCCAGAGATTACACTTTAGGCTGTTAACCCTCCCTACACCAAAAAACATTTTGTTCATCGGATTCTTAAAATTCCCACCGTCAGTAAATGTGTCTCTGTTTGTTTAAAAAGCTCCAAAGTAAAGCCAAAAAACACTAACTGGATACAAATCTCGCATTGTACATGTCCATCTTCAAATATTTGCCAAAAATCAACCATTGGCCTTATCAAGAAGCTGTAAAATTCATAAAATTCCACACTATTACAGCTTCACAGGCGCAGCCATATTGTTCACTGTGTGCTTAGGCCTGTCACGATAACACATTTTGCTGACTCTCAACTGACTGACTGACTGACTAACTTTCAACTAGCGTTTTCTCCTCACGGGGCTCTTTTGCTGCACTCTGTTACTCAGGGCTTTATTATGTGGTATTGGATTGGTGCATAAAGTACTTCCCGATACAGATACTAGCGTTTTAGGCAGTATGACATCTTTAAATGTAACGCTTGTATCCAAACAAATTGTGCTTGAAGCTGCAGGCCATCCAGTTATAACAACCTCATCCACATTGTCGAAAGCATTTAGATATTGAGCCATTACGTTTAGGTAACAGGAGTCTATGATTTACTGTACCCATCCTAACGGCACACTACCTGAACGCCTTTTTCTAGTCTTCCGTTTCACCCTCCACAACGCTGTCTTTGGACAAAAATTCACTTTGAGATTGATAACAGTTGGCTAGCTATCCTGTTTATGTTAGCCTTAGTTATTTATTTCTTACCTTGATTTTGGTTTCTGCGTGCCGTTTTTGGTGGAGCGGTTGGTTTAATAGTCGATTTGGAAGAAAGCGAATGTTTTGACAATAAACTACATTAACACAACTAAAACTGGACGCGCCCAATAACCTCTAAATAGTTCTCCTTGTTGTTAAAGGTGCAATATGTAATACTGACAGCTAGTGTTTAAAATAGTTACTGCAGTACAAATTCAAAATACTGGAGAGAGTCGTCTCCCCTGCACCCTCCTCCCCAGACTCGAGGTTCATGTTGGTTGCCAGGCGGAGACCGCCGCAGCCACAACAATGTTGCTAGACGCTTGTCTCACAAAGCCAGACGTTACTTCACAGCACAGCGAAGTAGCGAACGTTAGATGCTAGCTATATTGACAGTCATAAAAGCCTGTGCTCATGTTCCCAACTAACAGACACACTTAGAATTACAGTAGTAATTACCTCATCGTCCTCTCTACATGCCAGACAGACGCACTTCCTTGGCTTAGAAGTACAGTAGGAACCGCTAAAGATTCCACAACCTCGCCAAAAGGCAAAAATATACAGCTTGACATGAAATGGCTATGCATCATTCTTGAGTCATTTGAAGGTCAATCTCCTTGTCTAGTTCGGTGCTTCCTCAACAATGACTTTATATGAACATTGGCACGAGGCCATTTGACTTTTCATTTTTCATGTAAAAGAAAGAAGAGAACAAGAACAAAACTTCTGAAATCCCTTGAAACCACTGAAGCATAACAGAACAAACATTTTGTCCTCCTTGGTTCTACAAATGAAATGAACTTTTGACATATATCATACATTATATAATATACAGCCATTGAAACATTTTCATATAGTTCCTTCCCGAAAAAGAAAAACATCACTCTATTTTTTAATGATGACTGTCATTGCTTGCCTTGCAAAGGGAGTTTATTTTACTGATTTTTTTTTTTCTAAACAATATTCAGCAGTGTTCTTTCCAGCATTGGATGTAAAATGTGTGTACACATTGGACCTTTAAATGCATTGTGAGCGGCGGCCAAAAGGCAACCGCAACTATTGTGCGACTATTGCCTTGGCGTTGCGCCACAGTAAAATCAACATAGAGCAAACACTGTTCCTATATTGTATATACATGTGTATTCTAAACGAAATGTTGTACAACAAATATAGAAAGTCTTCTATTCTTTTTTTTTTTATAAATAGAGAAATTTAATTTTACTTTATTTTTCATGCCAATATAAATGTTTTACAGCTCAAAAGGCATTTAGGAGCTATAACTGCTTCTGGCCATGGCTGTGCTTGTTAATTTGAATTGCAAGACTTGCAGATAGAATGAAAAATATGAGCCCACAGTAGGTAACATTGTGACAGGAGCAAAAAATGCTCAGAAATGGCTTGTTGTAAGGATGGTTGGGACACAAAAGTAATAATTGATATATCTAGATATATATCTGTTGGCTTACAAATAAAGTCAAATGTTTGCAACTGTTCCAACCCCACACCAATTTAACACACACTCGCATGCAGGTTTATAAAATGGTGAATGACTTGGCAGGCAAGTCACAACTGTCAGCATCACCTTGCAGCCAAAAAAGGATGTAGTAATCAACTTCAACCTGCCTCTCACCCTGCACCTTATTTCACATATGACCTGAGTCACAGTTTCCTTCATCCCTTTTAGCACAGGTCCCCTTCCTTCTTTTTTATCATAGACATTTGCCAAGCCATCCTTGAGCCAAATACTCCTTCCTTTCCCTCACATGGGCTCAAGGCCCCGCCAAGCCTGAAAGAGAATGGGGGAAGAAAGACGTGGGAGGGAATGGGGGTGGAAGTGAGTAGCGCCAATGGGGGCCAGGAGTAGGGTTAATCCACAACCCAAACATTGTTCCATCATCTAATCAGGGTGGAAATGGGACGGACTGGCTGGAATACTAACATTTAGCTTAGGGCTAGGTCATTTTAGTCGCAGGAAATGTGGCTTGTTTAATCGGAGGGGCTTATCAAGAGTCTGGGGCGGGAAAGAGAGACATAAAGAAGAGAACTGCGCTTCGGTATTCATACTGTTTAAGCTCCTAGGAAAACAAGTTTGGAAGCAGGCAGTCTCCTCTGCCTTAATGCCAGGTGTATGGTTTGAATGTAAAGGGCACTGTATAAGTTAAATGGTCATAGTCTTAGGCTAGTGTTTGTTAAGATAGAAACTACTTTTTATTTTGAACTTTCTGGGATTTTCTGCACTACTTTGGTGCTTCTGGCAGTACAACCTGGTCTTATTCACAGCTGAATCTACAGCCCTGGGCAAGCATGAGTAGAAATGGCACTGTCTGGCATGTGAATGGCTGCAGTGTGGGAGTGTGTGGCACTGTGAGTAATATTTACTGCCACAATGTGAAAGTGCACTTATTTTGCTGTGGGTTAAGTTTTAATCTATTGTAAAAATTCCAGTAACATGTTATGGATATAAACTTTTTTTAGTTTATATTCCTCCTGTATTGTTTGTCTGACTTAAAAAAGAAATACCATGCATTTGCAACCTCCCAATGATTAAGAACCACTTTTGCAGTATAATGGTCTTATTGGCAATACAATACATCTGACTGTGAACACGTAAGCTGGACCAGAGGAGCCAGGTCAGAGCTGTTAATCACTGCAAAAGGGTAACAGTGTTTTTCTTGGGAGAGATGAATGTTTCCAGTATGTGACAAGAGTCATACACTTAAACACTGGTTAATGAAAATGCTGGTTAAAGGTCCCATGACATTGTACTCTTTAGATGCTTTTATATAGACCCCTAATACTGTATCTGAAGTCTCTTTCCTGAAAATCAGCTATGATCAGAATTACAGCCACTAGAGACAATCCCACAATGAGCTTTCCTTAGGATGTGCCATTTCTGAGTCTGTAGCTATTGAAGAGGAGAGGGGGGCAAGGTGGAGGCTGGGGGAGTGGCCCTGCCCAACTGCCACTTTGCACGTTTGAAAGCCATGTTGTCTCTCTCTCGTGGGTGGGCCAAATTCTCTGGGCAAAGCAGAGAAAGGGGAGGTAACCTTGCCCCTTATGAGGTCATAAGATTCCAAATCAGCCCATCTGATCTTTCATTTTCTCAAAGGCAGAGCAGGATACCCAGGGCTCAGTTTACACCTATGGCCTTTTCTAGCCACTGGGGGACGCTAGGCAGGCTGGGGGAACGCATATTAATGTTAAAAAACCTCATAAAATGACATTTTCATGTCATGGGACCTTTTTTAAAAAAAAATAATAAATAAATAAAAAGTTATGAGAGTAAGGCCTCTCCTTTTCAAGGTTATTTGATCTCTAAATACCTGAAATGAAAAGTATACAGTTTTAGTTACAGTTTTCACTTACCAATTACATACTTGAGACACATGTGAAACATGCAGTCTTCATTTCTCTAGACATCGTTGGAGATGCACGTCTGCTATGTACCTTGTCAGCAATGTATTGATCACTTCCTGTTGTCTAGGAGTCTATACTTGATTCTTTACCTCTTTGCTTCCCTTATTGTTTCCTCTTGTCCTACGTGATACATTTTCGTACATCTATAAAGCTGTCACTTTTCCACCGGCAGAGATATGTCCTCCTTTAAATCCCGGCTCTTGCTTTAGCATTGTATGCTGTACAGGAGAGTGTGTAGACAAAAATATACAGCTTGACATGAAATGGCTATGCATCATTCTTGAGTCATTTGAAGGTCAACCTCCTTGTTTAGTTCGGTGCTTCCTCAGACAATGAGTTTATATGAACATTGGCACAAGGCCATTCAACTTTTCATCTTTCATTTGAAAGAAAGCAGAGAAAAGAAAAAACTTAGAAATCTAACAAGGGTCAAAGGCTGTTCTGAAATCCCTTGAGAACCACTGAAGCATAAATGAACAAACGTTTTGTCCTCGCTTGGTTCTACAAATGAACATTTGACATACATTACATAATATGTGGCCATTGAAACATTTTCATATAGTTCCTTCCCGAAAAGAAAAACATCACTCAACTTTTTTTTTAATAATCTTGTCACTTGGTTTTGTAGTTGACCGTTCTGTAGTCGAGTCACCAACAACCGAGGTTGAGTCTCGAATCCCCAGTGTTTGAGTCCAAGTCCGAGTCAGCAAAGAAGAGTTCAAGTACTAAATAAAAGAAGGTCTACATTAAACAAAATGACATCATGGTCACGATTGCAAAGGGAGTTTATTTTACTGACTTTTTTCTAAACAATATTTAGCAATGTTCTTTCCAGCATTGGATATAAAATCTGTGTAGGCAAACTTCACGATCCATCCGGGGCGCATCTTGCTGCGTTTTCCAAATGGGAACGTGCAGTAGAGAACCCCCGAATCATGCACTACTAGAGTAGTGAAAGTAAGTGCGAGAATGCAGCGTTAAGTGAGTGTGTTGTGGTAGCGGTGTCCAACTGAGAAGCGTATGTGTGGCTGAGAGGGGAAAAAGAGATCCCAAAGACGATGTTAAGTGAGTTAACAGCTATTATGGTTATGGTGACTTCCTCTTTTGTTAATACTGTTGGTGAAGTAAAGGGTGTTTAAAGAACATCAGCCCTGGATGGGACATCTCCCTAGCTGCTGTCCGGACGGTCTTGGAGCCTAAAAACAGGAAGCTTAACATCTTAAATAAAGTCAGAAACTTCATCCAACAGCTGAGTCCTTTTTCATGAATGCTCAAGTCCAATTTTATTTCCTCAAGTACAAGTCATCTGTCCGCAAGTCCATGTCAAGTCACTCGAGACTCGTACTCCAGCACTGGTAGTTGAGTGCAGACACAATGGCATTCATTTGCAGCATAGATCACTATGGCCTTATACAATCAGATATATTAACTGGATAGCTACCAGGGTAGAAACAGTTTTTATTGTCTGACAAATCTCCATCGTCTCAAAGTATATAGCTCCAAACTGCCATCGTATGTGGAAACAGAAGACACTGAACATTTGTATTCCTTTAGCACCAGAAGAACAGCCAATATTTGTAATATTCATCTAAATTTTATTTTTAAGGTGGTAATAATTTGTTAAAATTCACTTATTGTACCTTTTTTTTAAGAATAGTAGTAGTAGTTGGCTGGTTATATAGCACAAGTCGGATGCTAAATTGGAAGAGCAGGCCAAAAAGGTTTCAAGCGCTGAAGAGCATGATTTTTTTATTTTTTTTATTTTTTTTTAACTGTGCTGCTCACATGGTTTTCCAGTTGAAATCATGGGTTTAACATTGACATCCACTGACACTATGTATTTAAAGTTTGATTGATGCTGGAAAGGGTAAGAATGCACCTTAATGAGGACTTTTTAGAGGTGATGCACAACATTCTTGAATGACATGTGACAATAGCAAATTAGCAGGAGCTTGTTCGTTAGGGTGCACTCCCTTCCTAAAGAGAGACACAAAGGAACAAAGAATCAAACAAGGCAGTTATGTTTTGAAACGCAAAACGCCTGTCTGATTGAAGCATTGTTAGTTTTGATCCGTTACATTGCTCTCTTTTCTCTTGATTTGATTCATTGCTTTGTTGAAGTGTGATCCAAATAGTGAGCCATTTGTGTGGAACACGTTTGTGCACTCCAACTTCCTCACTTTTGTGTGTGTTTTAACGAAAAACTGGGCAGAATAATAAAAATCGTAAAGAAAACAATAGGGTTCCACAGCTCTGCTGGAGATGTGAACCGCGCTTGCAAACGTGGTTTCCATGCCCCTTCGGGCTTGGACCTCTAATAATTAACTGTACCATAGGGAAAAGCCTATCATGACAACACATTGTCTAAAGTGTAACCACAGAGCCACCTAAGTACTAGTATTTGCAGTGGTTTGTGTTATAAAATATTTAGTCTACAACCATTATTTTGTCTACCGTCTGACCATATTTTCAGTTGTAGTTTGAACATACACAATGTGAACTGTCAGTTTTTTATATTTGCTCGCTGTTTGTGCTAAAATAGGGACATGTTTTCACCCATTTAGCAAAGGTCCGATGATGATGAATGATGACACTTAGATAATTCAGCTACATATGGACCAAACTTCTTGGTGGTCTCCAGATTTACAGTGTGAACACAAACGGCAGACGGCCACTCATTCCAAGCTCATCAGTTAACAGACAGTGGGCCCGTCTCCAGAGACAAAGGTGTGACATCGAAAACAGCTCTCTTCTGGGAAAATGTGTTCCTGCAAGCTGGTGCAGCTGACAGATCAGTAGTACCTGGGGGGCTGTTATTTTATAGTTTCTAATTTAGACTCTATCGAACCATGATTTTTTTATTTCTAAATGTTTCATATTTCTTATTGCTTTGGTTAAACAAAACCGTGGAGAGTCAATTAGCTTTAATTCAAATCAAAATATTTTAAAATGAAAATATATGTTTTTACATAAACATGGCCTTATGTAAAAGCATGCTTCTGGCATTTAGAAGTTAAGTCTATTTTCTGATGTCTCTTATGTAGCCTGTAGGATAGTATAGTTAGTGAAACTATCCTTTAACCTGAGGGTCATTGGTTTAATCCACACACCTGCCAATCACCAACTTGGTGTCATTGAAGTGCCATATAGTAAAAAACTGAACTACCTGCCTTTTTTTTTTTTTTTTTATAACAATTAATTACAGTATAAACTGCTCCCAGTGAGTTTGAGCTGACAACTAGTCTACAGTGAACATAATGTAGGTTCTGATTAGATGAAACCAGTGCGTCTCGCTGAGTAGGAGCAATACATGAGTAATCAGGGGTTGTGTAAGGTTTCCCATGCCAGATGACTCTCACAGGATCCTCCATGTGCCTGAGAACATTTCTGCTTTTCTGACTAAAATGAGAAAGCAGCAGTAGAAAGTGTGTTTGTTTGCGTTTCAAATACATGAGAAGTAGTGCGAGTTTCATAGGAAGCCGAGATGTATCCCTCCTCACATTCTTCAAAACATTTTAAATCAGAGACTACTGCATACTGTAACCTGGTGTACAGTGTAAAATTTGACAAATAATTTGGTTTTCCGGTAGTGTTCACTTAAAATGTTGTTTTTACAAACAATGTTAGATTTTATAGTCCCATGATTTTCTGTTTAACTGATCTGGCTCAGAGTGATTGTTCTCCAGCCTTGAACAGCACACTTATTTATGTCTTCCTTTCCTTTTATTGTGCTCTCCATGACTACAAATCAACATAATTCATTGCTGCTGCCTGCAGCGTGTGGTTGGCACATGTACTTGTTAAACTTGTGGCAATCCAGCACAAAGTTTTCCATAACACTCTATCCCACGCATACTTTTTCTCATCTTGTCTTTCTGTTGGAAGATCATGTGATGGTTTTGTAGCTGAATGCCTTTTTAATTAATGCTTGATCCTTTTTATTCTGTCAGAGGTCATTATTCTTGTTCTTTGGGGTGGTCTCAAGATGCTAGGCATTTTTTACATTTATTAAACATTTATTCTATGAAACCTAGTCATCAATCACAACAGATTAAACCTAAATAGTCTGCTGTCATCAAATCAGTGAATATTCACCTCAGAAGCTTGAAGGTCCGACTCTGGGATTTGATTGTTTTGGTCCAGTGCTGATTCCACTGTATAATACCAAACCAATTATACTCTATTAACTGGCATAACCTGTGATGATCCCGGTGTCTTAACGATCTCTTGTTCATTGTCTTTGGCCTGGGCAGCGGCTCTGTTGCGGCTCCAGCTCGACTCAGTTGATTTAAAGCTTTAGCTGCTTCCTCAGAGCAGTCTGTCTCAACTCCCGCCAAAAAGGAAAAGTGGGGTGTTTGTAGTCAGCCTCCTGTAAACACATGCTGACATCAAATGTCTGCGCTGATGTGTTTGTTGGTCCGTGGGTGAGTGAATGCTTTTCGTATGTGTGGCTCAGTGAGGGACAATACAACTGTGTTTGTGTCAGTTTATAAAATTTCACTGGTCAGAGTAATCTTACATTTGCCTCTAGACTGTGCTTGTATTATTTCACTATATACTCAACTGTGTCATCTGGCGTCGGTGCCTCCAGATCAGTCTGATATGGTGAATGGTTGGATCTGCAACTTATTGTGGTGATCTGCCATGCAGGCTTTAGAGGCATGATCCAATATTAGCCCAAATCTTCTTAAACATCTGCCAACTCAGGAAAACCTCATGATGCATGCGGAAAGTTGGCAACAAGGAAGATACACAAGCTCTTCAGTTATCCAGGCCCACATTGGCCCCAGATGTCTTAAGCACCTTCATCTACTCTTTGAAAAAGACAATTTGTAACAGCATGTTTTATCTAATTTTTGTACAACATAAATTAGCACATGTATCTAATGATGTGTGTTTCCTTTTTTTTTTTTTTTTTTATCATTTTAGCTCATCTTTAATGTAACATGCTGTGGGACGGGGGTGTTTCTAGGGCTTGAGGACTGAATGTAATAGATGCAGAGCAGATCACAAAAACAGCGTTTGGCTTGCCCAGCTTGTTAAAAGCCAGTGTGTGTTTGTTTATTTCAGCTGCCCAGTTTATAGATGTCAGTTAGATGGGACAAACATACTGGCAACTCAAAGACGAAGGTTTTGTTTTCAGATTTGTGGGGCCACATATAATGTGGGGGCTCTGGGGGTCCTCACTCATAACATTTTGAGCATTTAACACTTAATATCCTGCATTCTGGTACATCTTTTTGCACATATTTCTACCTTTTTCTGCATCAATTTATGCTGGAAATATCCTTATTTATGTAAAGGAAAACATTGGTGGCAATTCAAAGTATGAAAACTTAATGGAATATAATGCAGTTAGGCTATCAGACAGTCTGTATTTCTCTTTGAATATTTATTTTCTGTAGATTAACTTTTATGTTATCTTTGAGTCAACACACACAGGCATGATTTACTCTTCCCTCCTCCTCTTTTGTGTCTTTTGTTGATTAAGTAAATGTGCAAGTACTTATTTATGCGAATGATATGAATTCATTTTACTTAATTTATGAACCCTTGGACTGTAGCCTAATATTTCAGATGTGTTTCAGCATTGTTTCTGCTCATGTTCAAAACATTCTGCACATTCACAATGTAACTCATCCAGTCTGTGTTATCTGGCTTTGGAGTTGTGATATTTGAGAAAAATAAAGTTATAATGTAACAAGAATGTAGTCGCAATTTCTTCAGGAAAAATCCACATGCCCTATAGTCTGCTGTGGATTACGTTTTTGCTCTGCTGATAGGTAAATGTCATTCAGACTGTCTGACAGACACAGAGCCCCGTTGGGGTCACTGAATGAGACAAAGTTGTAGGAAGCGGCTGAACGCTGCTTCCCATTGGCCGTGGAAAACCGAAACTGTGGCAGATGCACATGGAGCATAAACGCAACACGTCTGCCGCAGCATGTCCAGAGCACAGCGCGTCCATTATGATGAAGCTGCACAGACCACGTAAGCTCTTCTCTATCTTTACAGAGAGAGCGGACACAAAGAGACGCATGGGTCTGCTTCAGAGCTCTGTGTTTGAGCCTGAACCCCAGACTGTAAACGTCACGTCACGGGAACTTCAAACAAACCGTAGAAATATTATTGCACACCTAAACTTTGTGTTGCCTACATTTAAAATGACGTCCAGTCAAAGCATTCAGGGCTGTAGCCCCTGAAAAATGACCTCCTGAGGCTGTAGCATATAATTCATGCTGATACTGCTTGATTTTCTGTTGATCCCCAGTAGGTAAACACTCCTATTGTGGATTGTTTTAAGGAAGATGGAAAATATATCTGTTGTAGAACTAATGATTATTATAAAAGCTTGTCACTGGATGTTTTGCTCTAAAAACAACAATAATCAATAAAACAGTGGCCAACTTTTCTGTAGATCAACTTAACCTTTTTTTTTTTTCTGGTGACAATGGATGCGACAGAAAGGTTAGAGGTGTCCCTACTCTTCATCCCAACCTGCTGCCTCAATACTAATTCTAATTATTGTATTTTATGTAGGAAAGTTCAAATAAACTTTATCTGTGCTCAAACATTTATTGTATTCATCCTTTATTGTAATTATGTACTACTATGAATAAGAAAAAGATTAGTTTAAATACTGTCTCAGACCACTACCCTCCCCCTCAGTCCATCCACCAGGCCAAGAACACACTGAGCACAGAGCAAACAGTTCATAGTCACAATAGGGGTTCCCTGGAGTGGTGGCAGCTTATGAAAAGGTCCAGATGATTGACTGTAGGCAGATAACACCCCATGACCTTTGGCTGAACTTGTTGAAGCTCCAGGAGTTGAGGCGACACCCCCTCCCTGTCAAATGAAGAGTCAGGTGTTACCAATTTTAAGAATGTTGTTTGTCGTTTTGACATTTCTTTTCATCAAGTTCTGTTTCTCCTGAAGCCAAGGATGAGATTTTAATTGTTTCAGTGATGATGTTTTGTCTTGTCGTAAAACACTTTTTGGTTCTGCAATACTGAATAATTTAAGTTTTTATTTTTTATTGTTCTCTTGCTTGAAGAAGACACTAGACTACACAAATTATGCATCTGCAGTATTTTTGTCATTGGTGAATGACCACGTTGCAACCTGCAGTTTTTCTCGGAACCAAAAGCAATTTAAAGATTAAGCTCTTTTACCAAGTTAAATTAACAAGATTGTTGGCTAAAGGCCAGGAGATGTGTTTATATGTGTTCTTGAACTATTGTTGGAATTTGTCAGGATTATGCAACACACTTAAGATAACATCCTGTAAAGTAGAATGCTTTTGACTACAAAGCAGGCATGTGACTAGAACGCAAGCGAGTGGGTTGGGAGCACTTTTCACTGTTTATGGTCACCAGCCCTTGAGCTAGCAGCTGTCAACTCTTTAACAGGCTGATCGCACTTGGCCTCAGGGCCTCAAAGTAACTAGTGTTTTACTTCTCCAAGTCCCGGAAACCAACCTGTCTCAGACATTGAATTATTGGTTGTTAATTTCGGAAAGGTAGCTGTCCAATGCAGGGCCTCTGAGATTACTGCTGCAATGCAATAGATCAGTTTCATTGCATGGCCCCTAGGGAAGAGGGATTGCCGTAAGCTAGTTCAGACAAGGAGATGTACAAGTAGTAATCCACAGTGGTGGACTTGTTTGTCGGAAAGCTCTTGATTTAGCAGTTGTGACTATGCAGTACCAATTTTTCATCTGTTCTTGTATGTTATTTCAGTAAATTCTCCGAGTTGTGATCCACTGCCAGACATGATTTGACTGACTCTCTTCACATTGATGTGTTATCTCTCAGAACAAAAAAGCGATATTTCCTGGGAGTTTTCATGCCAAAACTCCATTGGGTTTTACAAAAATAGATACAAGAACTACTGTTCCCTCAGGGAAACAGGATTTGGCAAAACCAAAGTTTGATGAAGTTTATTCATGCATTTCTAAACCAACATCCTGTGGACATCCTTTCTTTTTGGATACCAAAGTGATAATGATGACCACTTTGGACACGAATCCAAGAGAATACTTTCAGTCTGGATGTGAAAGGTTTCCAAAGGGAAGAAAGTGAAAAGCAGGGAACAAAACCAACCGGCATTGTTTGATTGTTTGTGAAACAATGCGGGGCGACGTTCCACTGAAAATAACACAGGCGACACATTCCTCTTTTTAATTGAGTCCCTTCATATGACCCTGTGGTGGTTTGAAAACAGTTCAGATCCAGAAGTTTCTAACATTTTCAGCATTCAACCTTTGTGTGATTTAATTTAAAGCCTAACAGAACGTTCATCTTCAACGTGCCATGTGTTCTCCTTTTGAAAAAACAATAATTTTCATGTTGGCTACCCCTAGTTTTGCATTTATTTGACAGAAGACAGTACTGGTGTCTGTCAATGTATTGTAGGTGAGTAAGACCTTACTTCAGTGCAGCCAATCAAATCTTGCATAAAGCAGAAACATTAACGTTCTGTCATTGGCAGAGCAGACGGACACACTAAGCCAGACAGCAGCCTGCTACACACAAGAGGCACAGACTTAACCCACAAAAACCCACAATAGCTTTCCTGCTAAAGTTTCCTTCTAATCTAATTTACAAAGATGAACATGCTTGCTTTCATGCATCTGAGCTTGTTGACCAAGCCACCAAATAAACATTTGGCAGGGAAAATTTCACTTCTCACATCATTTTGCAGGCTAGATATGTGCTGGTGTGGTCCTTACTCTTTAGTACTGCTAATAACACACTGTCTGCCCATGATATACGTAGAGTATATATAGGCTACAGCGCTAACAGCATCACGTTCATCTGTTACGATACTAATGTTACTATTTTATGATAAGAAAATCAAAAGGCATAGTCCGGGTGGTCTTCTGTAGGTGTTTAATGGCCACTTCATTGTATGTTGTAGTCCATAAAACAAGCCATTAAACTAAACTCCCTATCATGTGAAAGGAATATGCCACCTCAGATTTTATATCAATGTTACTGTAGCTGGAGATTCTCAGGAGGTGTTTTATTACTCAGGAAGGTAATGTTCTCCACCAAGATGCAAAGCCCCTGTATTATATGTTGCCCAAATGTGTTGTCTCAAACTAAGTGTTCCCTCTAGTCCGAGTTTCATGTGCACTCCAGCTCTATACTTAACTGTATGGGAGCAACAGATGTACATGAATCAAGGTCCTTTCCTGCAGCCATTGCCAAACTGAGCAGCAAGAAAATGAGGAAAAATAAAAAAGAATCTGTCATTTTCTTGTCATAGCCAGAAAAGTAACATATGTAATTTGTATTAATGTGCACCACAAATGTCAAAATATGAATTGACCTAACGTTTAAGTAGGGCTGCACAATATAAGGAAATAATCTAATAATCTAATTGCGATTATTTTGCGATAATTTTTGCGAGGATCTGTACAAAACAGATGTTTTTTTTAGTCTGTAGGATACAATTTGTAGGCAGAGAAGTCTCTGCAGCACCACAATACTTGTTTTGCCATATGTTGCCTTCAACAAAAATGGGGCCCTACCTGCAATATTATTATATGTAATATTATATTTCGATAAAATTGCGATTAATTGCGCAGCCCTACCTTTAAGACATTGGTTTCAATCTGTAGGTTTGGTCTCCAGAGGCCCATTACATTATTTTTGGGATTTATTGAATAGGAAAAATACAAATATTCAAATACATATTGGTGTTTCCACTAGCTTTGTGGAAGACTTTGTTTAGGCATCTTTCCTCAAGAAAATGTTACGTGTTTTTTTTTTTTTTTCAATTTAAAAAAACAACAACAAAAAAAAAAAAAAGCAATTCTCCCATATGTTTTTGTCTCTTTGTGGGTTTTTGTCTCTTTGTGGGTTTTTCTGTCTCTTTGTAGTCGTGTTGTCTCTTTTTGGTCATTTTTTAGGTCTTTGGGGTTGTTCTGAGTTTCTATGGTCATTTGGCGTCTCATTTTACTCGATTTGTATTTCTTTTGTGGTAGATTTGCTTCTTTTTTCATTGTTATCACCATATCTGTGTGGAAAATGTTTAAAAGCTAGAGCAAATAATAACACTCAAAAAGCTAAAAGATACTGTAACTTAAAGCTTAAAAAAGGTTTGACTACAATCATATTTGAGAAAAGTCTTTAAGTTACATTCATTTGGATTAGGTGCTGCCCAAAACAGCCCAGGTGCCGCACCTAAACCTTATAATGGCCGGGAAAAACCTGTATCTACAGATTGTTGTGTCTCATATTTTCTTTCCTATATGAAGTATGAGCTGTTTCTGTCTTTCCAATTAGGAACTCTTAAAATACCACATGTAGCCTAATTTATCTGCATAAGTACAGAGTAGATTTTTCACACTCAGCTAGTGTAATTTTTGACAGTCCTTGCCTATTTTCCTGCAATCTGTCCTCAAACTGTAGACCAATCTTCGTTAATGTGGTGACTGTAATCTCTCCGTGTGATGGTGTTGTGACACCGTAATCTTCACATGCACACATACCCATTGACAAGGTAAGTGAAGAGCTGACCTAATTATTGACGGGGCAAGTGAAGAGCTGACCTAGTTATTAGAGAGACTCAATGCAAACACATTCAACCCCTGCAGCAAACAGCATGTTTCCTTATTTTTTTTTTTAAGAAAGAAACAAAAACCTACTACTACCTACTAAAAAATAACGCTACTTGTAAAAGCAGTAAATGGTTAGTCTTCTTTACAAAGCAGAGTACCAACATTCATGTGAACAAATTATTGAGAAGCTCCATAATCAAGGTCATCTCAGCTGCAGAGATAAAATGATGTAGGCCACTGACTCTTTATTGAGATCAGACCATAACATCTTACTCTCTTATGAACAAACTCAAAGAAAGCTATTGTGTAATGTACTAACTCTGGGATTGCTTTACTTTTACAGTGAAGTGAAAGTGAATGTTATTTTGGTATGTAGAAAAGACCAAAAATATTGACTAGTAGTGGTATCTACAGTCTGCTGTCATCTAGTTGTACAAGTTGAACTTTTTGATTCACAGACATTTATCAGTGGCATGTCTGGAGAAAGAGTTAATCTCATTGATTATGTTAAACCTCAGTGGGCAGAGCCATAGAGATTTTTGTGGCCAAGTCATTATAGCCTGAAGCCCAGTGGAAAAGATCAGAGGTACGAGAAGAGGAATTTGCAAGAATCCTACTGTTTTTCCGGAAAATGCAGTCCATCAACATTAGACTGTCTGTGTTAACTAGTCTGTTAAACTTCCTCAGGTTGCACCAGCTCTACTAGTTTATAGATGTTTAAAAGAATAGTTTGATATATTGGAAAGTTGCTAATTTGCTATTTGAGAAGATTATTTGTGAACTTTAGCTGGAAATGTGGGAAACGCCTCAGCTGGTTCTGTCCAAGGCCCATTGTAAAATCACAACTTCTCCATAAATTAGTTTTTTGTCTTCTTTGGATTAACAAACTAAATATAACATGTCAATTAGTGAGCGTAAGAGCTGCTGGTAAGCTTTAGTTTTAGCAGTCTTGTCTTTGCCATTGAAGTTTGCCACTTGGCTAGTTCTGGCCAATGATGTTCAACAAATAATATTGTCTTCCTCCAGACCACGTCTATACGGAGCCCCGGAGGTGACATGGAGGGGAAAAAAAAAAACAAAGGAAAAAATTAAAACCAACATGTACTGGAGACAAACACTAAACTCGAGATCTGGACTTTCATGGAGGAAAAAAAAAATAAAATAAAAATTGTAGCCTACTGGGGACCAACCCTAAACTTGAGAACTGGAGTTTGAAAGTCAAGGTGTCAAAGTCAAGATCACGCAAAAGTGTTTGTACCCAGTACATGGGTTTATTTGTTTGTTTATTTTATTTTTTTATTTTTATTTATATTCGGGGGGTCCTCTCCATGTCCTCTCCATGTCACCTCCATGTCACCTCCATGTCACCTCCAGGGCTCTGTAGCTCCATAGCAGCAGAAATGAGGCCTACTGTCAGCCTACTCACTGACACGCAGCCGTCCAGTTCTTTTGTAACGGGTCCAGGCTCCCAGACGAGCGAAACAAAACACACAGCCATCCCAGACACACTTTTTTTTTCCACAGCTGTGTAAATAAATGTAAAATAAACTCTCAGGAAATCTAATCTTGTAATTGTTTTGGCTTCCAAATCAGTGGTCCAAAGGGGTCCCCCTTTTTATGACCAAATCCCTGCCAGTGTCTCTGAGAATAAATGGATTTTAAGTACGTAGGCCTGCTGCTAAAAGTCCTAAAACGGCAGATATTCTGAAGTGGACAATTATTGCACTGCAGTTTATACAGTTTATATTTGCACTTTATATGTTTGTGTGTTTTAATGTAGGACTTCAAATGCATTAATGAAATGTCCTGTTCACTTACATGAATAAAGGTGAGAGGCCATAGCTTTCCTGCGACTGAATCGTATACATATTTGGAGCAAGAACAAACAGTTTTTTTTTTTTTTTTTTTGCACTTTCATGTCTTGCTACAAATAACCATTTATGCGTTCAAATTTATGTACAACAAAGTCACACACGCCTGATCATGCAAATACATGAAAACAGGCTGCTTCTCCTCCTCAGAGGGTCTGAGGAACTATTACCCTATAAATCCCCTGTCACAACACATTAGCCGGCCAGAGCCATTTGGTCAGGATGATTGTGGCTTATGTCAAGCTTGTTAGTGTTTAGAGCTGTTAACTAGAGAGAGGGACTTGATATACAGCCGGCAGCTCTTTGTGCACTTCTCCATACCATTCTCAGGATTTATCGTGAAAGAAAGATGTAAAAGGAGTGTATAAAGGTTGTTGGACGTGTTTCTTGGTTTCCAAGTGGAGCTTGTGTGTAGACTTCAGATTCAGAGATTTTTTTTAATGTTCTTAAGCCATGTTGTTGTTGTATTTTGCTAACTCACTTCTTTTCTCTCTCTCTCTCTGTAGGCTGCTACAGGAAGATGCTTTGGTGACAAGGACTTCAGAGGAGGTTTGGAGAATGGGATTTTGCTATGCGAGTAAGTTATGAATACATTTTTATCTGACTGTCCTTAATAATTAAATAGTCTACTAGCTGTCTCTGACTAAACTTTTACATGTGTTGCTTCTATTCTCTTTCTGAAGAAAATTATGCATTAATACTGTAACTGTACTGTCTGAGTAACTGGGAAATATAGGTTATTTTAGTTAGACTCATATTTTGAGCTACTGAGATGTTATTGTGTATCATTGTGATTTAAAATGGGTGCAACAGTAAAAAAGAACTTGAGAGTAGGAGTGCAAGGATCAGAATCATAATGTTCACAAATAGGTCAACTGAGTGCTCACAGATTTTGTTCTTGCATTCTTCTATTATTACATTTATAGTTTGTTAATTTACAGTTTGGTGTGCTGCCTTCCTCCACATCTGTTTTTGTAATTATAATGCCCTGACAGTTTATAAAATGTTAAAGGGAAAAAACCAAGCACTGTTAGCTCATCCTAGAATAACCACATATGATTCAGTATTAATATGAAGAACATCAGTCTTTTTTCATAGTTGCACTGATTTGTTACAACACTGTGGTCCAGTGATCAGAGAGACTGGAGTCCTGTTAAATTGTACTCCAGTGCAACACTGTGACCTCTTATCTGCCCACTCATCATGAGTCTAGGGGTTAAAATGAGACTGAAAACACACAGACACTTCTTTCACATTCCTTGCTGCTAAGTTCAGTTACACAAGCCCAGTGTTTACACCATCTTTATTGTGAACACAGACATCGCATCCAATTGAACAGTGTCCCCACTGGTTTTGGAATTTCTGAGTATATCACTGAACATCTAGAGGTAGTACTCCTGGCCCTGAAAAATAGGCCATAACACTTTCTAAATGTGTGATTCACAAAATTAGGAAATAGCAATATTTGTCTCCGGGGAATTAATTTACTTTGATATGAACAATCGTGGAAATTAACGTCAGTCCCATCATGTTCTGGTTCCAGCTTCTCAAATGTGAAAATGTTATATGATTTCTAAATAATTAAATATATTTCAGTTTTCGACTGTGTTTTAATCATCAGCTTTACATCTCCTTGTAGTAAAACTGTGTTTAGTCAAGTAATGTGTGAAAATGATATTCAAGCAGCAGAGGAGAGAGCAGACTAAACTTGAGGCTTGTTTTGAATCTCACTAATCCCACAAGCAAAACTCCCTCCATCCTTTTCCTCTTTTTCCTGATACACAAGGTGTCAGGAAATGTTTGTCCCTGAACAAACTATTAAGATGATTTATTTACTTCGCTTGGACTCAGTTTGTTTTGATTGTGTTGGTTTTAACATCCAGGAAAGCACTCTTGTAGTCCTTCCCATTTCATTTAAATACTGTAACTAATGTGAATGTGACCCATATTCCTACAGATAATGGTTTAAAAAAATTAGATTTTTATCTTTGATTTGTTTCCATTACAGGTGCAATGGGATTTTAATGGGATTAAATGGATTTTTTTCTCCAAAACATTTTGGTAAACAAAGAAATCTGTACTGAAATGATATGGGGAAAGTCAATTTCGATTTCTTTTTATTTTGAGGAGGGGGGTAAACAGTAAAAAGCAGACTGCAGCATTATTATCATTTCAGGCAGTTTTTCAGGAGTGGAAATATTTTCTTCAGTCTTGCCATTGCCCACTCTCCTCACCTACACATTGTATGTAGCATCGACCCTTCTCTTCGAGTTGTTGGAAGTTATTCTGGGAAACATACAGTACAGCAGTCTCTAACCGAAGCTGAAGTAGATGAGGCAGGCTGAGGGAAAAGAGTTCACTAAAAGGTCAATTACAGTAGTTCATTGCAAAATACCTGCTGGAATGCCATCAACAGCACAGGGCTGCTGATATCTCATACTGTAGGAGTATACAAGGGCAGGGTGTTTTTTTTACAGGAGATAATCATTACAGTGCTTCCTCTGATGAAAAGACACACAAAAGATGAAACTGGAGACCGAGAGAGAGAGAGAGAGTTGGGGGAACTGTGAAACTGTGGCTCGTTCGTAACTGACAAGTTGTCTGAGGTTGCAGGAATGTACTCTACATTTCCTTTAAAAAAATAAAATCCTTCTTGTGTGTTTGTAATGAGAGATGACAGCAGAAGGACATACCTTTTCACATGTGTAGTTCACTGTGATATGAAGTGTGCTGGAAATATTTAACAGCTCCCAGTGGGTGAAAGGAGAAGCACAAATTCTCCACTCTGATTTAGGATCTGTGTCATTATATACCTTCCAGATGCCACTGTGGGACCGTCAAAAATGTTTCTTTCTCCCATTTAGTTCACACACACACACAGTTTTACCCACTCTTTATCTCTTTTTGCCTGCAGTTATTTCACTCTGCGTGAGCTGGTGTTAGACTTAGACTTAGACTTCTCTTTATTAATCCTTTTGGGATGACTCCTGCAAGGAAATTGAAAATTCCAGCAGCAGTTTTAGCAAGAAAGAAAGAAATAAAAAAATGGATAAAAAGACAGTATGAACAACAAAATAATAACAACAATAAGGACATTTGTCAAATAAACAAAGAAAAGACCATACATTATTATTAAAGTGTCAGTGTTGAGTCCAGTGTTAAAGTGATAAAGTGACGAGGTGTGAATTTAAGTCCAGGTATGAATGAATGTCTGTCTGGTCTGGTCTGGTCTGGTCTGCCTTATTTCCTCCTCCCCCCTAGTGAGGAGTTGTAGAGTCTGATGGCATGAGGGACAAAGGAGTCCTTGAGTCTGTTGGTCCGACACTTGGGAAGGAGCAGCCTTCCACTGAACCGGCTCCTCTGGGTGCTGATGACGGTGTGCAGGGGGGGGGTGGCTGGCATTGTCAGTAATGTCCAGCTGTTTGTCCAGTGTCCTCCTCTCTGCCACCGTCACCAGTGAGTCCAGCTTCATGCCGACCACAGAGCCGGCCCGCCTGATCAGTTAAACTTGATTTGCGGTGCATCATTTGAAATATTCATCACAACTAGTCATAAAATTCTGAGGGCTTGACTCTTGACTCATGACTTTTATTAATGTATTTCCTTTATTAAAATTCAGCTTGTGATGGCTTCTTCCATGCATTTCTTTTGTTAGGTTGTTGAGCTCTATTAAACCCGGACTGGTGAAGAAAATCAACAGACTTCCGACACCCATAGCTGGCCTGGTGAGTCCTCTGCCGTCACTCAACCTGACCGCTTTTCCACCCCGTCCTTTGATCATCTTTGATATTTTTTCTCATGCTATTTATTACTTTTCCACCCTTATAGCATTTATTATGTCTGTGTCTCTTCCTCTCCTTTCTCTACCTGTACTGTATGGCAGCCTTGTAACTTAAGGTTATCGCTTTTAATTCCTGTGCAGCTTTCCAAAGGTTTTCAACCTCGTCATACGCCAGGTGCCTCATATGAAGTACACCACCATATAACTTTATTGTTGGTGTATGTCTGTTCAGCTTATATATGTTGTTCAGGTTATATATGTTTTGGAGTGGGAAATTATGTCAGTTTGCCAGATCATTTAGTCCTAGTGCTAAATATCCGTCCAACCTGCACTGTATTAACTGATTTCCAAGGATGTGAGAAAATACAGACATACGCTGACAACAACTACTGTATGTGACATGCATTTCCAGTACCAGGTGTTTTATCAGGCTTTGATTACAGATACCAGTAGCTGAAGGATCTCAGTTTCAGTCCTCGTAGCCAAGGTGTCCATCAGCAGCCATGTCTGACACTGAGCCCTTAACGGCTCACTTATTGTACAGCTCAAAGACTGTTTTACAGTGACACAGATCATTTGTAGACTCCTTTTCTGTAAAAATGAATAAATAAAAATTTAAAAAAAACTCTTGATCACAACGTAAGTCATCTGCAGGAGCATGTTCCAATATCATTGACATTTTTCTTTCCATTGTATTTCTTTGACTAAATGAAATTGGTTTGATTTACTAAAACCATCAAAAAGTATCTTTTCATCTGAGCACTAAGACATTTTCTCCCGATTCTAAAACCTACACGGAATAATGCACTTGTTGACAGTGGTTTTATTTAAGAATCTTAAGTTTGCCTCCTGCTTTAAATGAGACCCTGTGACGTTTAGTAGACCTGAACACTAATACATTCCAGAGTAGAGTACAGTGCAATACAGTGGAGCCCTTTCATGACAGCCTAAGACCTTGATCTGGATGAAGTGACCTTTCAAAACCAGCACCGGCACATAAACAGAGGCACACTGAAAGTTGATCGCATTGGATCTCACACTAAATGTACTTCCATCTCTCTGCCTTCCCAATTTAGCTCTTAGTTGCATTCCTATCTGCTGTCTTGAAGACAGTTCATGTAAAAACATTGATAATCTTTAGTAAACCGTACACACCAGGGTAAAGAACAAGAAGTATAGATCAAGAATAAAACTTTGTACACTGTATCTTCGAGGGCTTGATAGGTTTGTGTACCAGCACTGATCACTAAATGGTTACTTGGCCACTTACTGAGGTTTCTCTCCTCTAAAAATTCACTTTTCAGCTTATTTGTTTTAAAGCAAATATCGGTTGCCCATCCTGCCTCTCATTTTGAAAACGTGGCATTATCATTTATATCACCACATCAGTGTGATTAAAGAAATTAAACTTCACTGACTGGTTGTTCCATTTCCTATTAACAGTCATGACAAAGGAGGTTAAAACATGATGGTATAGAAGTGTAAAGCGAGCTGGGTATTATTTGGATCACAGCATGACAGAACAGACCGGTGTGATTTGGGCTGAAATGGCTTTTCTTATCTCATGGTGTGACTAATGGCTGCCAATGAGCCTTCTCTGGCTTTTTACAAATGACAGATAATTAAACAGCCACATCCTTTACAGGCCTTTTCACCATACAATGACTGCTAGAATAACAATAAATTGTCTTGTAAGAGGGTTTTTTTAACCCAAGAGCTTCTATGCTCACCACATCCTGGCATCTTGGTAATGTATGTATTGTATTATTAGCTTTTGCGTTCTTTTCTTTATCTCATTTTCCTCTATTTGTAGCTAAATGGATCAGATTATCTGCACTGGTTAACTGTCATGTCTTTTAGTGTTTTAAAGGCTTTTTAAGGGGTCAATGCTGCTGAAAATAAATAAGACAATTTGATTTGCATTAGCAGTTTCAGTTTTAAATTTCACTCAATAATGACATCGAGCAGGTGGATACAGTAACAGCAACACGTGTACGTAATAACATACCATCACCTTAACAAATGGTACCATTGGGAAAGCTTATCCACATTGTGAATGAGGCGCTAATTAATTTTGTTGTTGTAGTGGATGATATTTAAAGATAGACAAATAACAGTTACTGAAAATAATTGCCCTTATTGGCCCAAGGAGAGACAATGCAGTTGCACGCGGAAAAACATTACATGACCGTTACTAACTGGCCCAAAGAGGTGGATGAATCATTCACTGAAGACAGACTGTTTAAACTAGAAGTTTGGGGACAGCATACAAAGGTTAAATAAAAAATAACACCAGCTGGTTTTATTCCAGTATGAAGAATATGACCCTCTATACTTGGAAGTTTCATAATTCTCTTTTAGCTTCTTCCTGTGGCTTTGCAGGGATTTTCCTCTGCTTGACTGTGATTAAAGAGGTGAGAAACACATAAACAAGTAGTCTGCTGTTATCTAGATTATCGTAATAACACATAGGCTACTCCCCCTTCCTCTTCCTGTTTGGGGGCTAATGGGAAAATGAGTCTCTGAGGAGGTTTGTCTGTTTTGTAATTCGAGCAGCAACCTCAGTGCTTTTGCAACTCTGCCTGTATGGCTCAGTGTTCGTCTGAACAGGTTGGTTGTTGCTCTGTTCCCAACCGTCTCTGGCTCGACTGGTATGCTCATGTTTTACGGTCTGTAATCGGACGTGCAGTAGAAATCGCCCTGCAAGTTGAATGGTAGTAATTCACGTTTAAAGTTGTGTTGTTGCATCAAGTTTAGGGCAACTGTGACACAGATGTGTGAAGAAAAAAAACAAAAAAAAAAACACCTTCGGACTGTGTAATTCCTTCTTTGGGGATTTTCAGTTTTCATGATAATTTGAGGGATTGTATGTGTCATTAGTATCTTGAGATAATTCAACTACCTTTGGTGTAGTGACAGCTTTTCAAAGCCCTGTCAGTCATGCTAACGACAATTTTCCTTAGTACCAGAAAGGCTCATAATTTAGATATAAAGAGGATTTTATTTAAAATATAATATAATACAACCAGTGTCGTCTACCATTCCCTTTAAAAGCCAGACACCTTTGTACCTTGGCGCATTGCTATTACAATGGCTTATTTGCACCGTAATATTTTTATTTTTAACTTGTGCATGTGTGTGTGTTGCTCTGCGGGCTGTGCACAATCCTAGGCCCATTTTACTAACGCTCTGTTAAAATTACAATGAACTAATGCGCTACTGACTTAAATCCAGGTTTTTGTGTGTCAATGGCGCGATCACTTTCTGCTGCCTCAAGATAGCAATATACCAAAATTTCACCTGAACACCTCCTTGTAAGACCAGCACGCCCATGGGCGCAAGTGCTTTTTGGTATTTAAACAACGTGGGTGCAGGACAGGAAATTAACAACTGCTTCGGTCTTAAAATAGCAAAGACACTTGTCAGGCTTTGCGCCGCACTGTGCCGGGGGCAAGATAGGGCCCAAATACTATTTGTCTATGTATATTTAACATCAGTTTGTGTTGGGGAATCAATAAAATCTGAATTGCATAACACGTGCATCGCAGTTGACTTCTGAATACAACAACTACTATGCAACTACTTTAAGAACTAATAAGAAGTGCACAGCATAGTGCAGCGGCTCTCCCCTTCACTATGCAACTCCTCACCAAAATGGGTCACCTACTTGATTTGTGCAGATCCGATGAGAAAATATTGTGGGTGGTGTCCAGCCAAAGTTTTATAATGAACCAAAAATATTAGTACTTTGCTTATGCTTCATATGCCACCCCAAACAAACACCAACAAAGAAACCCCAACCCTGCTGTACGTGCATACCCTCACACACACAGACTTGCTGGAAGACATGTGCTGTAAAGTTTACAGCTCTTATTTTTTAACTGTAACATTAAAGGGAGAAGAGCTTGGATGTTAAACAAGACCTTATCAGTTATTTTACCTCCTACTGTTAAAATTTACAATTTTTAGCAAATACAGGCTACTGTTTTTGCACTTGCTTTGTTTACTTTAAGTTTTTATTTTTGTATTCCTCCTGAAACTGACTATATTTTGTTGTTGGAGTAATAGTCTACAGAACACAAGAGCACAGATTCTATATAGATCTTGCCATTTAATTTTGCTGTTTAAGTGCACCAGACTGATGTGTTTAACTTCTAAAATGAACAAACTTTTCTTCCAGTGGACCATACCACCAGACCCTCCTAGAGGGGTGGGGTTCCACCGTAATCTTTCTCATCTTTTTTTTTTTTTTTTTTTTTTCACCCCTGACCTGTTTGCATACCTGTCCTTGGCAGAGAGAGAATAGAAAAAAATCCGAGACAGATCTTGTTAACACCCAAGGGGCTTGTTATCTCATCCTGGGCACTTTCCTCTGGATTTTGTCAAGGTCCAAAATCTGGGGGTGAGCACTGATCCTCTTCCCTGAGAAACCCTGGTGGTCTAATCATGGTAGTCAGATATTGATTACATTGATGGTTCAAAGGAACCCAGGCACTTTTTCCTCCTCACACACACTCGTGCAAATGTAGGTACAGCACACACACACACACACACACACACACACATTTTGATTTTTCTTCTTCTGTGTACCTTTGGCTCTATTTTAGTACTTAATTTTATCACTTGTTAATTTTACTACAAAATGTGGGTATTTTCACACTTGGTATAACTTTTACCCAAATTTATTATGACTTGTGTTTTGGCATTGTGTGGACAATGGCTTTGTGTCGACTTCCCAATCCTTCTACAAACACATTCGGCTGTCAGTCATTTATTTGCGGTAGACGCCCAGTTTCCCATGGCAGTGACCTGTAAATCACAACAAAGTTATGCTCCCTTCTTAAGATTAACACACACATGCGCACACACTCCAAACACACACCAAATGATCCTGTTTGCCATTACGTGGGTTGCTGCTAAATGAGCCTGTTAAATTGTATGTTGGCTTGTTTATTTCAGCTATTGTTTTTCAATTCCACTCTGTGAAATTCCAGCTGTAAAATCGAGAGAAACTGTGAGACAAAATTGTTATTAGCTGCTGAAGTTGGAGTTGAAATTGCTCTTTGCTAGCTCAGATTTTTGTTGTCAACGCCACCTTTTTTTGATGAATACTCATAGAAATATGTTTTCCTTGGTGGTTCCTTATGAAACAGCTCCTTGGCAGCCTGTCTCTTGGAAATGATATCTCTTTATGCAGAACATGTTGTAGGTAGGACTGAGGGCGGCATAACCAAATATTATCAACACAGTTAATAAACACATGATTGCATGGTTTTGGGAAAGAACGTCTGTGCTTCAGAAGAGGCAGTTTCTACAGTTTTACTAAATATTACTAAATATACAGTATATTCACTCTTACTGTCCAGCTCTGACTGCAGCCCTTGTTCGAAAGGACTTTGCTATTTAAAAATTAATTTATTACTCACTAGGTTAATATTTATTGATTTAGCTATTTACAGTCTTAAAACTGAACATTGATATTTGCACAGAATTAAGTTTAGTCTTTCACTTTACCTTTTCAGCTCTTTAGGTTTTTATACACACTGAGTTTCCAGTCAGTTTTTCAAACGTGTCTCGGTGTTTGCACAAGTGTGATCTGGAAATATATTGATATCAAGTGGTTCATGAGCAAAGTGAATATATACTTGCTGTATCTCTAACAAAAGAAAATCCTCAGAGTTATCAAACTTTACTACAGAATCTCATCTAGTGTGGATATTTGGGTACATATTTTGATCTGTGTACACAAAAAGTTTGGGAGTCCCTGTTATTTATAATATCTGTAAAATAATCTTAAATAGAGCCCACACGGCTCATTATTTGGATGCAACTGGATTGAAAGCCCTTTATTTTGAAGTCAAATATTGTGTGTGTGTGTGGGGGGGGGGTTGCGTTGCCTCACGAGGCGAGCAGAGATGGCGCTGTCCCAAAACACAGGAAGCTGCAGGGTGGGTTTGAAGGGGGTGTTTTGCTACAAATGGAAAAGGATCGTGAGAACAAGTGTTCCTAAGCGGGTTTGTTTGTGTCTGTAGCCATGCATGTCTACTTACACCAGCTAATGTGTAAACATAAATATGTCTTGCAGTACTGTCTCTGAACACAAAAGGATGTATATTTAAAACAGCATTTTGTCTAAACGTGTGCATGTTGTATGTAGATGTAAGCGCATTGTATTTGTGTTTTGTTCTGTGAGAGAGTTAGAGACAGTGTGCTTGGGACAATCAGGGTGGAGAGGAAATGGTGACACCCTGACAGAGAGGCAGAAAAATAGAGAGAGAGGGAAGGTCTTTGGCCCTCTGAAGTATAGAGAGGGAAAGAAACAAAGAGAGAAAAACCTGGGAACAAGAGAGGAGAGCTCAGCTCAGGTTGCATCCAACAAAGACTTTATCTGAGAGCTGGGGGGGAGAGTGGGAGGACGACTGAGAAGATGGGGAGAGAATGAAAGGTAGTGAAGACAAGAAAGGAATGATCGAGGAAAAGCAGGTGAAGGAGAGAAGTTAAAAAGGAAGTCACTTGATGGAAGCAAAAGGTGAAGAGTTAAAGTTGGAGTAATCTGAGAGAGGAGACTCACTAAATCCGTCCACAAAACCTGGTGGTGTCACCTTTCTGTCCAGCAGGTATCCTGATTTTCATGTGTGTGTCTCTGCGTGTTTGTATGCAGGGAAAATGGATTAATCAATCCTGTTTAAACCAGTAAATGAGACTTTTGTAATTTCTTGTACTTACTGTATACAGTACTTCTACATCTTAAGCCAACTTTTGTGTGTGTGTATGTGTGTGTGTGTTCTCTATCTTTTTGATGACCCATTTGAATTTTAAACCTTAATTATGAGGACATTTTTGGACTTTGTCCATATGTCTGGTCTGTAAATGGTTGTTAGAAGGTTTAAAGATTAGGTTAGAATTTGGTTCATGTTAAGAATAGGGTTAATATTAGGGAAGTCATTGAGTCCATGAGAATAGACGTACTAGAAGTACTGATTATTGAATTGTGTTTACATGTGTGTATACTGTGCTTAATGAGCCAGGCGTTAGTTTATTTTCTTTGCTGCAATGTAGTAATATATATTTTTTGTTCATGTTCATATATGAATTAGTGTATTTTCTACTAAAGCTGTATGAATTTAAGTGAATCCGAAAAAGAGAGTATATTTGTCATGGGTGTGTTTGAGTAAGACCTTGTGCAGTTAATTGACTTGAACAGGTGTTGCCTTCTGTCTCTGCCAAATGCACATCTGGATGAAACTGTGTCTATGTGTGTTTTCTGTGCAGGACAACCTCAGTGTGTTTCTGCGTGGCTGTGAAGAGTTGGGACTGAAAGGCTCCCAGCTGTTTGACCCTGGAGACCTGCAGGACACGTCGACACGCCCCACTGCCAAGTAAGAGAGAGAGAGAGAGTGTGTGTGTGTGTGTGTGTGTGTGTGTGTGTGTGTGTGTGTGTGTGTGTGTGTGTGTGTGTGTGTGTGTGTGTGTGTGTGTGTGTGTGTGTGTGTGTGTGTGTGTGTGTGTGTGTGTGTGTGTGTGTGTGTGTGTGTGTGTGTGTGTGTGTGTGTGTGTGTGCGCACTATCCAGCATTTAAAGAAACCAAAGTCTTTTATAGGGAAACATTTTCCTTTAAAATGATCTAAATGTGAGATGTATAAACATTACAAAAGAGCCAGACTTTTATTTTCTGTTTCTTTTTTTCAAATGGACCATGTACAATTACCATTTGATCTTAATGTACCAGAGTTAGCTTGAAGCTATTTCTTTTAATCTGTTTAATCCCTTAGCAGGTCACATAGTATGTAGTAGTATTAAATTGCAATGATAACTTACACACAGCTGTACATCACTCACACACACTTTGTCAACAAATATATGTTTAACACATATAAAAGCTTGGATTGTGGATGATCTAGAGTGGACTTTGACATGGTTAAATAAAGGTTTGAGGTTTTTGTGCTATATTGCGCACAAAACAGACAGACGGTACTGTTATTTCAAAGCAAAATCATGTAAAGACTTTAGAGTTTCTGTAACTAGTAGATGGTAAAAACCCCTTATTAGATTAAAACAAGAAAACAATGAGGCACGGGATAAGACACAGCAATTTATTTTAAAATGCAGTCTTATTTTAAAGTAGTGGATAATACGTAATATAATATAATTTCCTGTACAGGTAATATAGAAGTTGAATTAAAAATAATGTATACGGGCAAACTGCAATGAGGACATGACCATTGTTTGGCAAAATATTTATGAGTTTACTAAGTAGATGACGAGTTTGACAAACTCATCTCAAGGTCCAACTACAGTAGTAGCTGTTGTGGACTCATTTTCCAGTTGGTTTAAAAGTTGAGTCTTGACCTTGGGAACAGCAGTCAAAACAATCTCACCTCAAGGTTCATTTAGAAGCTCTTCTGGAGTTTTTCAGGCCTCGCGCCAGCCGGGGCGAGAGGCCTTTTGTATTTTGATTATCCGTCTGTCCCGTGGACGATATCTCAGGCACCCCCTGTAGGGAATTTCTTCAAATTTGGCATAAACATTCACTTGGACTCAAGGATGAACTGACGGTCAACAGTGTCATGGAATTTATCTGAAAGCACTGATGGTTTGATGATTAAAGTAATTATTATTGTACAACAAGAGAAAGACGAACCCCGTCACAAATCCCAGAAGTCAGGAAGAAAAAACGTCTTTCTGACCAGGGAGACAGAACATGCCTCAAATATAATTTTCCTCTTAATTTCATATATACATACTGTATATAATATGAGTCTGGACAGACATGGATGTAAACTGCAACTTGGCTGGTTGGCAGAGGCCCACTTTCTCAAAAGCAAGATATTTTAATGATGAATGAAGGCTTTTATTTTATTAAGTGGATGGGCCAAGTGTTGTTGGTAAAGAAACACTTTTATTGTGTGTTAATTAATAGAGGGCTTGTCTGTATCACTGGTTGTCTGCTTCTGTGTGTGTCACTCTCCGTTAGTCACCGTGTCTGTCATTCTGTGCATCAGACAATCCAGTTCACTGCAACATACATAACTAACCGAGAGTCAATGTAAGTTTATTGAGCCTGTGTCAGTGAAACAACAACACCATATCTGTTCTGTCACAACTGGTCTCTGTCCAAACACAACACTCACTCACTGAACCATGACGTGCGTGTGTGTGCATGTGCGCTCTTGCATCAACAAAGTTTCATTCACATACGGGTTACAAGGAGTTATGTGAAAGCACTGTCGAGTATGTGTGTATGGTTGTGTACGCTGTTGTGTTTATGACACTTTTGTTACTGAGCATGTGTGCAGCCATCACTCTGTTGCACACATTTAACTCCAATTTAAACAGGGATGCTGCTGTTTTCAGTAATAGTCAATCTACTCCTGTTTGTGCCTCATTCACATTTCTCCGATAATATATAATACATTGACAATCTATATAGTCAGCACAAACTGAAAAGGAAACTTCCCTGTGCTATTTCCAGTTGTTATGTTTCCCATTGTCCTACAGGATGCGATTTTTGTTTTTTTTTGCAGCTTGTACCCATGAAAGGAAGCCGTTTTGGTGCTTCTCCCCCCTGAGTCTCTTGACAGGTGTTTACTCATCTTGGAAACAGCTGTGGGCAGGGAAGGCATGATGACAGACAGGTTGTGATACACTGTGAGCTGAAATATCTCCTGTTCGTGTCTCTGCGTGAAACAGATCGATTTCCAAGATAAGTGACCGTTTGCCAGGCAGAGTCAATCAGGTGAGAAGGGAGAAGCTGTGTTTCCATTGCTTTCTAGCAATATTTACATAAAATTTTGAAATACTGCAAAAAATAAACTACAAATTAATTGCGTTAATCCTTTAAGTGGGTAGAAGTAATGTAGTAGTAATAATAATAATTTATATTTTATTTGTAGAGCACTGTTCATTGACAAATCAATCCCAAAGTGCTACAGATTAAAACAAGATGGAAAAAAACGGTTAAAAACGGAAGCAAAGAAACAAAGATAAAGAAAACCAGAAATCCGCAAGAAAACACAAGCTCTTCAGGATTTTATTAATATTAATTATTATTGAGTTGCTACTACTCTTGGCTGTCACCAAATGTTTTTGTCGTCATCGTAATATCTGTCGCGATATACATATCTCAAAAGGCTGCGACACAAAACACTAAGATATTTTATGTGTTATATCAGTGGAAATGGAACTGTCATTTTGTCTTTTATATTCAATTCAATGTTCAATTTGTGTAATAAATCTTTTTGGAAATTGTTTTTTTTGTTTTAAAATGAACAAGCAAATTGTTGTATTAAAGCAGAATAGTGAAAGCAGCTGGAGTACACTTTAGTATCTGTTGATATATTGCAAGGAATATTGTTATAGCTTATTTTCCTCATATCGTGCAGCCATAGACAGAACATAAAAAGCTATAGCTGGTCCTAAAATATGATCTAATACCTTGCGGCATCTGTCCAGGTTTGCTTCTACGAGGTTACAGCAGAGAATAGGAACTTGTCTGTTTATTTAGTCAGCTGATGGAAAAAGAACAGGAGGAGGGATGGACAGATAATTACCTCAAGCTACTTTCACCTTGCTCTTCTCCTCCTTTTTCACCCCTTTTTTCTCAGGTCACTGCTGTCATGGAAAACACATGCAACTGCAGTCTGGGTGTCACTTATGTGTTGAGCGAGTTGGGCTTTGTGACTGTGGTAACTAGTTAAAAACAGTCTCATAATGTACTAAGAATACAGAATTCCAAAATATACAGTAACATGCTCATTATTGTTTCTTCATTCTATAAATAAGACTCTTAGATTTTGCAGATGTGACAACAATAGTATGCTATCATGTTACAAAATAGTTTAGTTTATTTCAGTCAATCACATATATACACAACGTCACTTACATAACATGAATGGTAAAAAAAAATAATATATAAACCTCTTCTAGCTTCTTAAAGGGTAACTATGTTTTTTTTTCTTTGAAATTGGTCAGACACATGCTGGAAAATTGTCTTCTTAACTTACATTGTAGCTTGTTTCACCGCTGCTGACTGTAGCGATCTTGCTTTATACTGTACCAATGTCAAAGATTGTTGTTCCCATCAGTCACTTAGACCCAAAAACATAGGAAAATAGGGTCCAGGTTAAAAAAAAAAACATAGTTACCCTTTTAAAGTTCTGTTTCCCATATGAGGTATTCCTTTTAAGCTATTTATGTATCCATACAAGATTTTTGTATCATTCTGTTTTCCAATATTTGTTTGGTGTTTACTTGGATCCCCTGTAGATATAGCAACAATGCAAGAAATATAGCAAGGACCTCATAAACTGGAATTATGCTTCTCCAAAGATGCATATAAATGTCTCTATGAACCTACAAAGAGAAGGGTGTTGTTAGTTACCATAGGTCGCAGAGGACCCGTTGTGCACAGCTCAGCAACACGTTATGCGGACATCAAACAACTGAATCGATTGATTCAGCTCTGTTGGGAGGTGTACTGCATACTACATACAAGTATAAAAGGCAAGATGTTTTTCATAAAGGTGATTTATTTTCCATACTGTATATGGAAACCAGTATATATTTATAAAATATCATATTATCCTGCTGACCCAATCCTGAAAAATGCTGCAAACAGCTGCCCTACAACTAGCACCAGAAAAATAAACCACATCCCTCTCATCATGGCTTCTCACCATTGGCCCCTTTTCAATCCAGTATCAATTCTGAGCATGTATTGATCTTCTGTAAGGCTGGTGTTGGGCTAGCATCAGCAAACTCAATGAGCCAGAGAACAGCTTTTGGTCACACTCCGGGCTGAAACCTGAGGATGACCAGGCTCCTGCATTAGGGGGCACTGATTCTGGCAGGGAGACTTTGGCAGGTCCTTCTTGTGGTTTTGGGAATGTTGCTGGATTATAAACATTTTTAAAACACAGTATGTATTTGCCTATATACTTTATTTTGGTTGCTTTGTGTATATTCATAGTTAAGGAGCAATCGGTTTACTTCGTTTTGAAAAGTGTTTTTTAAAGATAATAGAGAAATTTAGCTCTTAAATGCTTTCATACCTCTTTGCGTGTGCGTGTGTGTGTGTATTTCTCTGCTGCTGAAGTATTTGTTTCTACAATAAAAGTGTGTATTGGGATCAGTTTTACAACTTCTTCATTCCACTTCCCGTTTATAGCTTCAAGTGGTGATCTGCAAATCCATATCTTTTCAATTTGGCAACATCTGTGTCCACTGCTGTGGTGTTTCAGCTCTACACCTCTTTTGAATTTGTCTTTGTGAATGACGACTGCTGATGCAAAATAGTAGATCTAAGTCGTTTTCACGTATGAACTACATGACTGAGGAATGAAGTCCCTGACATTTCTACAACCTTCACAGTGGATAAATGCAACTCTTTTCTCTCATTTTTTTCAATCCAAAATCAACACCATTTACAACAACTTGACAACTTCCCTGCTCTTTCAACCACCACACCTGCCTCCCCCTTTCCACCCTCTTAGTCACTCTCTTATTTCTCTCTGTTGTCACCTGTGGAGGCTTGATCCCATCTCATCAGCTTTCATTAAGACCTGTCTACCATCCATCGCCCTGCACATCAGTACAATCATCAATTCCTCTCTCAGTTCCAGATCAGTCCCAACAACACTCAAGCTTGCATCAGTTACCTTCATCCTCAAGAAACCTGGTCCAAACCCGGAGACCATGTCCAACTTCCGACCCATATCCAACGTCCCCTTCCTATCAAAAATCCTGGAACGTGTTGTCGCTACTCAAATTAAAACCCACCTCTCCTCCAGTAACCTGTTTGATCCATTTCAATCGGGATTCCGCTCCCAACACAGCACTGAAACAGCCCTTCTTAAAGTCACCAATGACAACCTCCTCTCCGTCGACTGTGGCCACCTCACCATTCTTATCATGCTCGACCTCACTGCAGCATTCGACACCATCAACCACTCCATCCTCCTGTCCCAACTGTAAACCTACTGCAACATCAGTGGCACCACACTCTCCTGGCCCTGTTCCTTTCTCACCAACATACAACAGTTCATATACATCAACAACTGCATCTCCTTTGTTGCTCCTCTGTCATCGGACCAAAATCCCTCACAAAGAAAACCATAACTTCGGTCTCACCTCACTTCTGAAAACAGCAACCAAATATCCAGAACTGCCTTCTTTCTCTTCAAAAACATTGCCCGTCTCCGCCCATCACTCACCTTCTCTGCTGCCAAAACATTGATTCACAATTTCATCACTTCCAGATTTGACTAGATAGAAAGATGATAGATATGTATTGATCCCAAGAAAAATGGGAAATTACGGTGTTACAGCAGCACACGTACATCAGTCACACAACACAGAATATAAATATAAAATATAAATGAAATGCTACTGCCACATCATCCTCTACGGTTCCCCTGCAAAAGCCTTGAATAAACTCCAATACAGCTAAAACTCTGCTGCCCTTCTCCTTACCCAAACCTGCTTCCGTGATCAAATCACTCCCATCCCTGTTTCCAAATGCATTGAGTGTAAAGTCCTCCTCCTCACCCACAAAGCCCTCCATAACCAGGCTCCTTCCTACCTCACAGACCTGCTCCACCAATCTCCCGTAACCTCCTCTCCCCACCACTCAGGACCAAGCACCGTACCTGGGGTAACAGAGCTTTCTCTATTGCAGCCCCCTCCCTCTGGAACTCCCTACCCATACATATCTGTGACTGGACTGACCTGGACACATTTAAAACACACCTTCAGAATAGCTTTCCACATACAATAGTCTTACATTTCTTACTTGAGAGTTACTAGATTTATTGTTTTTGATTGCTATTATTATGCTTGTTTTATGTGTTGGTTGTATTGCTTATCTGTTTTAATGTGCTATATGTGTTGGTTTTACTGTAAAGTCTTTGTCCATGTAAAGTGCTATATAAATTTTTTTTTAAATTTATCATAGTTTCCCATTAGCACATGTAACCCACAACAGGTGTTTGTCTGTGCAGATGCAATCTAATTTAGAGGTTGGTTGAGATGCAGGTAGAGCAACAGACAGGACATGATGCGGATTACACTGCCTTACGGAGCCAGTTCGTAATTTGGTCATGAACAACTCTTTTGCCGATCTCCATTATGTAGTTTAGATTTTAAATGGCTAAAATCAAACTGCAACCAGTGTGTAAGCATAACCGCTGGAAATGTAAACATTTTAAAAACAAACCAATTAAAACAACAAACTGGATCCAGAGATGGAAATGTTCAGTCTGTTAGTTCCCCCTGCGTGGGCTGCCCTCACTGCAGATTCCTCTTTACTGCACTTTATATTCAATAAGTTTTGTTTTTGCTGTTGTTTTGCTGGGATCTGTTAACGTTTGGTTGGTTTAAGCTTTCTGCTGTTATTTTTATGTTAGATATTTGATTAAGGGTGCCTGGGTAGCTCGCCTGGTAGAGTGCAGGCCCACATACAGAGGCTTAGTCCTCTCCATAGAGGCTGTGGGTTCGGTTCTGACCTGCAGCCCTTTGCCACATGTCATTCTCACTCTCTCTCCCCTTTTAATGTCTAACCTGTCCTATCAAATAAAAGGCATGAAAATGCCACTCATAATAGGATATTTAATGAAGCACTGAAAGTCTGGAATGTCTCACTATCGCTCTCTCTCTCATTCTCCCAGGGGAAGTGACTGCAGCCGAAAGCTCAAGAATGTAAGTGACACTTCTGGATTATAGTGGGATAATTTGTTTGTGTGTTAAATGTCTGTTTTGATGTAAACTGTTATTATGGTCCAGCGTTTCTGTTTGTGCTGTGGTTGTCACTCTCTGCTATTATCATGTCTGTTCCAGCTCTACCAGTTCTGTTCATCCTACAGTCAGCTCTGTGGACTCTATTATTCCACCAGAGGACTACCTACTCTAAATATTTATAGTTTTTTGGTTTTACTGTTTTAAGCTGTTCTACCTTTTCCTTTTCTGGCTGTTTTACTGTAATTCATTCTATGTTAATGTGGTCTTCTCCACCAAATCTTTCAATTTCATGCTCTCTACCTACTTTTTATCTATTCTATTGTTTAGCTCTACATATTCAGTTGATTGTCTGTTTTACGTTTTCCACATCCATGTGATCATCCTATTCTACTTATATCCTATTTTTCATCTCTATTCTATCTATTTGTTCTTACTTAACTTACTTCAGCTCTTCTTGCATTATCTTCTTTTTCTGCATATTCTATCTAGTTTATTTCTTCCTATTTGGCCATTTTAGTTCTCTGTGTACTTGTTGTTCTGTCTCCCTTCTATTTATCCATTTTTATAGTCCTAGTGTTATTTGTGTTCAAATATACCTCAGCATCCTCTTCTCTTTTTCTATTAATGCTGCTTAAAGAAGTAGAACACATAATGCTAGATCTGCCCACTCTGCAGTCAGTGCAAGGCCTTCCTCTCTCTCTCCCTCTCTCACCCTCCCCTCCCTCCCCCTCTGTGATGCTGCTGTGCACTGTACAAGTTAATGTGTTGAGCTGCAGAGCTGGCCTGCTAGCTCATTTAGCTGACTACACACAGGGACTCTGAGCCACATTTGCAGCAACAGCAAACAGCCCACAAACTCCTAGCAACTAAAGGCTTTAGCCAGGACCTGCTACCATGATATGCTACTACACTATGGATCTGTCCTGCAGACTCAAGACTGAGGACTAGGATTTAATAGCGGTTGTCTCTGCAGCATTTTGCATCTTGAGAGGTGAAGGAACTGCAACGAGAAAAATTTGCTGATTTGAGGATTAAGGTGTTTAGCAGATTGGATATTTAAATATATGTGTGATGGTTGCATTGCATGGCTAGGTGGAATATTGCTGGATTCATAAGATGATCGTTAAGCAGTGCAGGGGTGAACAAGATGTGATTGTGAATGTGTGTGTGTTGTGATGTTTAGTTTAGCGAATCTGTATCACAATGTACCACTACAGGTCTGCAGATTGTGACGTGCATGCATACACTCCTGTGTATGTTTATTTTTGCATTTTTGGGGGGTTATTCATGCCCTTGTGTATGCATCACATACATGGGTGTGCATGCACATGAAACAAAAAGGTGATTGTGGTTTTTCAATGGAACCTCTTTGACGGGTCTTTCCACATTTGCCAGATCAGACCGCTGCTGAAACTGAAGAGGCAAAGCAAGTGTGACGTTACTTCACTGTCAGGCCCGTTGTTTATATTGCTGTCAGTCAAAACTTCCCTGACATGTTATCTTTGAACTACTGTGGCCTGGTGCTTGTTACCAAGTTTTGTTTTTTGTTCAGTTTGTTCTAGGTTTAGAGTTTCATGTCTAAGTCACGCAGTGCACAGTTGTGGCATGTTTTCCCATTAAGTGTGTGCAGTTGGGATCAATATGGATCTCTTTAAAGCATAGTAGTAAGCAACTGAAACATTTGGTGCTGACCCACTTCCAGAGGGAGCTGGCACTTATGTTATCATTATACTGGTGACACAGAAGCAATAGGTTCTGCTGCTCAGGGTGCTAAAGTGTGCAAATAATGAATAACAACAAGAGGTGAAAACTGCAAATCCATCACCAGTAGTTTCAGTAGGGCTGGGCATTATATTGAAGTTGTATCGATATCACGATATGAGACCAGATGTTGTCCTAGATTTTGGATATATCGTAATATGGTAAGTGTTGCCTTTTCCTGGCTTTACGGGCTGCATTACAGTAAAGTGATGTAATTTTATGAACTTACCAGACTGTTCTAGATGTTCTATTATTTACCTTTACTCACTAAGTCATTATATCATTTCTGGAGAATATTTATCAAAAATCTCATTGTGTAAATAACATTTTGTTAAAGCACCAATAGTCAACCACACAATATTGTTGCAATATCGACATTGAGGTATTTGGTCAAGAATATTGTGATATTTGATTTTCTCTAAATTGCCCAGCCCTAAGTTTCGGTCTACATTTGAAAAGAGATGTGGTTTGATCTCTTGGGATCTGTTGTCCCCACCTTTTTACAGTGGTTAAAGTTTCTTCGTCTGAACAGCAGGTCAGTTCCTTCACTCTTCCTTCAAGTGTGTTTGAACGACGACAGAGGGTGTACACTGACAGTATGACTGAAATAACCACATTAAGCCATGCTGAGCTTTCTTATCAAAGCAATCCCTGTGGAGTGACGGTTGACATGGACACAGTAAATATAGCTGGGAACACTTGGCCAACAGTGCTCAAGGTGCAGTTCTGTGTGATCCCCTGTGGCTACACAATATGTAGATTCTGCATTTTAGACATTTAGCTGACTCCAAAGGGAGTTACACTAGATAGATAGATAGATAGATAGATAGATAGATATTAATCCCAAGAAAAATAGGAAATTACGGTGTTACAGCAGCACACGTACATCAGTCACACAACACAAAATATAAATGAGATACTAGATGAAATGAGATCGATAGAAATGAGATCTCAGCCTCCTCAGGAAATAGAGTCTGCTCATCCCCTTCTTGTAAACAGCAGTGCTGTTGATCTTCCAGTTCAGCCTGTTGTCGATGTTGACACCCAGGTATCTGTACTCATCCACCATGTCCATGTCACTTCCAAGGATGCAAAGGGGCTGCGGAGCCGTCGATCACCATCTCTCTGGTCTTATCCACGTTATTATCCACGTCTTATCCAGGCGATTCTTACCAGACTACTCCACAAAGTCATCCACCAGTGCCCTGTACTCTCCCTCCTGTCCACTCCTTATACACCCAACAACAAGCATGACTTCCTGAGTAATACTTTAACATTACTTCAGGACTTTAAGTCACATGCATAAGTCAGAGGTACGGTCTCATTCAGCTACTGATTTTACAATGTTACTGTGTTGGAAGGAGGTAAGATTGACCTGGTAATTTAAGGGATACTTTATTTAAGCAGGAGATGTGTGTGGGACTGGTTTCAGTGTCAGAACAATGGCTCAGTCTTGTCATGTTTGTGCAGGACGCATTAGCTAACATGTACCTTTTTTGGAGGAGGCTTTGTAATGACCATAAAACCAGCTTGTATTGCTTTGTAGAGAGAAAAGTGAAAGAAACGGAGGGGAGAATGGTTTCAAGTAATGAAGAATGTACTCGTGATCACTGGATGACCTGCATTGCTTCTGTTGTAGCAACAAGCCTAAATGTTCTCACTCTGTTAGTGTTGCATGAATAAGTTGACATCTGGAGCCTTTATTGGGGGTGGCTAAGTGATATAGCATGTTATATTTTTTTATTTTTAATGACTCTGGGCAAGAAGGTGTAATAAGAGTGAATATAGTGTCTAGCTAATAAAAACTTGCTTTATTTCTTCTTTTTTTTCTTGTTTTCACTTGGCACTGAGGTGAATTATTGTTGTTTTTTTTTTTGTTTTTTTACAAATAGTGTCATCTTATCATGATGTCTGACTATTTTTCTTTCCTTTTTAGGTTCTAATCACCATCTACTGGTTGGGTCGTGCTGCCAACGGCTGTACCTCCTACAACGGTCCCACGCTGGACCTGAAAGAGTTTGAGGGCCTGCTTTCACAGATGCGAAAGGTTTGCTCAGTCATTTTTAGTAAAGTCTAGGCCTAAACATATCATGTAAATCAAAAGTACAGGAGCAATTTAGGCAGTAGTATAACTAGTGGTATAAGTGGCAGAGAGAGGCTTTTCACACTCAAGCAAAAAAATCACTAATTTGATCACTACAGTAACTAAATATCCTGAAAAAACACACAAATTATACTGGACCCCTTATTTTGGGATGCACTGAAAGAGTGTGTGTTTGTTAAATGTACACAGACTTCTCAGAAATCCTCTCAGGCAGAATATTTCACCCCCACCCAAAGATGACCACTGTTAAATTGGGCTCCTGTGTCAGTCACCTCAATCTGGTTCCACCCCTTTACTGACCCAAAGGTACAAAAAAACATTAGCGTTAGCAAGCCCTTAAGATACACATACAGACATACTATGGCAACCGCTCATAACCATGACGTCACCCCCATGTGATTTATTCAACATTGTGATGTCCCTTTTCTGTTCTATAAAACTCAGCAATATCTGCCAACTCAGCAGAATAACTTTCCCAGATGTTCACACATAGCTGCTGACCAAAACAAAAGCCACGTTTCCATGAAACAAAGAAAGGGACTAATAATAAAATGAAATTTAAAAATCAAGGAAAACACATCAGGTGCACACATTCAGGAATAAAATTGGCTCTCCAATTCACTGTTAAATGTGCCTAATACTTGTGGAATTGGAAACTGGACCTTTTTCAAAGAAGTATGATTGAAATGCAAGAAGCAGGTGAATGTGTGTCCCAGCTGCGCTTTTCTCTGCTCAGTTACTGTTAGTAGCTCAGGATATGTGCATCAGATAAAGGGTCAATTCACCCAAATTAGGAAAGAAAAAAACCACTCCACTTACCACTAGCGGTATCTTGGCATGAACATTTTAGCTTTTTTTGCCCTGGTTTTGAGATTCTTCTCTTATAGGTGAGTTATTATTATTATTATTATTATTATTATTATTATTACAGCCTACTTGAAGACATAATAAAGAGTCTGTCAGAGACCGCTCCAGGGGTCAGGAACAGGAAGTCATTTGGTGGAAAAGCCTTTCCCCACCTTCCATTAGCTACACAGACATGTTTCAACTGTAGACAGACAAAGGGAGTGGTGACTGAGTTAAGGAGAGAGTGATAGAGAGGGATTTGAGTAGAATTATAGTACAGAGCGAGGAAGAAGGATTGAAAGCAAAAGGCCTATACAAAGTGGATCTAGGTATTACAGTGAGATGTTTGTACAGGACAGGATACAAACAAATTCTTCAGATGTTTTTTGACCAGGTGAAAATGAAATTCTCTTCACACAACACAGGTTTACTGGATGTACTAAACATGAAATGTTATGTATCTTTCCTTTGTAATCACAAATGTTACACTAATTTGTGCATGTGACATAACCTGGACAAATGTTTAGGAGGCAGAGGAGGCAGAGAGCCCTAAACGCAGCATCCGGGACAGTGGCTACATCGACTGCTGGGACTCTGAGCGCAGCGACTCTCTCTCCCCACCACGCCACGGCCGCGAGGACTCATTCGACAGTCTGGACTCCTTCGGCTCACGCTCACGACAGACCCCATCGCCGGACGTCCTGGTCACCCGCGGCAGCAGTGATGGTAGGAAATAGTCTACTCTTTATGCTCTTTACAGTCATATTCACATAGAAGACTAGTTTGAATTGATTATGAAAGCGGGATCTTGTGGTTTGAATGACCACCCTTCAATTTAAAGGTTGCAGGTTAAATCTTGTCAATAGCCATTGTGTCATTTAAGCCACACCACATACAGTGTGTCTTGTGGAAGGGAAGTAATTCAGTACTGGCTGCTTTGTTTGAGTCAATCGTGGTGTTCAGATATAATATATAGATAAATGAGGTGCATTGTCCTTGTAGTGCTACTGTAATAAGGCATGTTCTTTGAACAACGCCCAGTGCTTGTCAAAGGCTATTATAATAAAGTGAATAATGTCACTGTGATGCCCATTTTAAAGCCAAGCTATTGTTTATTTTTGTTAAAGCTATATGTCTTTTGAAAGGGAAGACATTTAGTACAGGAGCTGCTATTTTTGTTCTTTTCAAATTTGGCATATGTGTAAATATAAGGTGAATGAAGCAGTTAGTGCTTCTGGTGCTGCTGTAGTAAAGCCTGTGTATGTTTGTTGTAAAGTTGTCTGCAGTTTGGTTTTACTTTTTTAATATAAGGAACCCAGTCTTTTATCATTTTATTAATCTAATAAAAAAGGCTACGTGCAGTCTTTATGTTCCTCTGCGGGTCTCAAAGTCCTCGGGTCACCCATATCTGATGTCAGCTAGCTAAATTAACAATTCATCTGTTTTTGTTTCAAACGCACTTCATTGTTTGCACAGGCTGCTCCAACATGACAGTTGTGTCAGGTGACATAAAACAGAAGCCGTTTATTGCTCATGGAAAATCTTACAAATTCAGATTGAACAGATTTAAAATTAAAGTGGCAAGAAGGCTCCACACAAACGTCTGATTTGATCTGAAAAGAAAATGCAGTCCAGTGTAGTAATTTGCTGTTGACACAACTGATCTGTGTCCTTTTGAGAGGAATAAAATCTAGAGGACTTAGGCTGTAGTTTGAACCCTGAGACACTGAACCCTGTCATTGGTATCTCTATAAAGAAAATCCAATAAATGTTTCAAACTAAAATGTAAATGTAGGTTGTTGTGATGAGATATACTGATGTTAAAACTACCCACCACACGTCCTCTTTGCTTTCTTTAATTCAATAGACTAAAAAATGTCAATGCATTGAAAAGTCTACATTTCTAAAAGGTTTTTATAAAGTTCATGATATATTGCTTTGTTGTTATTGTATAATAAAGTCTTTGTTTAGCTAACCATATTTAAGCATCTGTAATTGAATGGGTCCAAATTGGTAGTCTAACATTTAAGTTTTTCCATGACAAGCATGAACTGCAAACACCTGCCAATTTGTTTTAGGCTTCGTGCTGAGGTTTGGCTGCATGTAAGTACTTAAAAATTCAAAGCCGACCATATGCTTTTATTACAAGCTGTTCATTGCTACACTTTATTTGAATTTGAATTCAAAACAAATTTAAATGACAGCCTATAAAAGGTTATATAAGTCGTCACAAAACATAATGTACGTTTCATCTCTGAACTGCATGTGGGAAACAGAGTGAGGCCATGCATCCTGTCTGACTGTGTTTTTGTTTTGAGGGAAGTGCAACGGAAACTGCCGTCTCCAAAGCCTAATCTGCTGTCACCAACAGTCAAACTAACTAAAGACCTTGCTAGATGTTGATGTTTGCTCCAATCCACCCAAACATCCAAAACAAGGACCATTAAACAGTCTAGTGCTGGGCGGTGTGACCAAAAATTTACATAATGGTATTTTTTAAGATTCTGGTGGTTTCACGGTATATCACGTATCCTTTTGCTGGACTGGGTCTTTATATAGGTTTATAATGGCTCATTTTAGCTTCAGTATTCAGGACTGTCAGAATATAAAAAGAAACGTTTCAATGTCATCATGTTTACTACAAGTTTTGAAAGGATTTGCTTGGTCCACAACATTATATAACGTTACGTGAAGGAGAATGCATGAAATAGTTACAGAATCCAAACTATTTTTATTGTGCAAAATGCAAAGTAGTAGAACAAACTTAAATAAATTCACATACCAACAGCTTTAACGTGCTTATTTTTCAAAATAAAATCGTTGTTTAAACACTACCTTGACCACAAGTAACGTTAGGTTGTTGTAGAAGAGTGGCCTTAGCTCCGCTGTCAGCTTGGCGTGACCATGCTTGTTTAGTAGCGCAACATTGAAAAGGGTCCTTCTGAAACGCTGGCTCAATAGACCAGAATGCAAAGCTGCCTCTAGCTTTACCGCAATAAATCTGGCCACCAACATGTGTAACCCACAGCTGATTAGTCACATTGTCAAGAGACCTCTGATGCAGAGTAAACGGCTCCATCGGTCTGGAAAAATGAACACAATTGTTAATTGATTAAAGAAAACAAGGAGACACCCTGGAGAAGTGGACTAAAAAACAAAAACAGATTTTTACAGTAACTCGTGAAATGCTTTGAACACCACACATTGAGGATATTGTAGTTCACAACATGATCTGAAGTTGGAATTTCATTTGGGCTTTTTATATTATTGCTGTCGGAAGCTCTTTGTTTTTCAGCCATGCAAAGGGGGATATAGAGGTTAGTAAGTCAACACTAAGATCACTATATTTGTAAGCCCTTGCTATTATTAAGGGTGACATACTATCAGTGTTTAGATCAGACCCAGCGAGGCACAAACTAAAGATGTGAGAACAGGATAACAATGCAGTTATTACCCAATGACAGGGACCGTAGAGGACACCTAGATCAAGAGCATCCATTGCCCTTTCACTATTCAGCTCCCAAACTGACTTGACCCTGGCGGCAGTAATTGGGGGACTGGGAGAAAAGTTTAATTCAAACTCTGAAAGAGATACAATAATGCAAATGCTCTTTTGTTTGCATGTCCTTCTCTCTTTCCATGTTTGCAGGACAACACCCATTGCTAGCCAGAGGCTGTTTCACACAATAGACTGAGTGATGTCATTGAGATGATTTTTAGGGTTTGTGTTGTTTTTTTTATCATCAGAAATTGCCTTCAAGTCCAGCATACAGGTTTTCTAAAATTCCAGTTGTTCAGTCTGTAAAATGTTTTTTGTTGTTTTTGTTGTTTTTTTTAACCTTACATGGCTTCATTCCCAGCCGCTAATTTCTGGCGTGTTTAGATCACTTATATCTGTTCTTAGACATGATTAACATCAAACTTCAATGTGAGTTGAAAGCAGAAATGCACACACACACACACACAAATAATAATTCAGTAATATTACATCATATTTGAGTTTTGTTTCTTAAATTTTAAAGTCATTTTTACAAGTTGTCTGTTGGCCTTTTTTAGTTGCATTATCTTGTTGCCTTCTATGCCTTTACTACAAATTATGATGAGGTTTCTGACAAAGGTTGGGTTGACTGGATAGCATTTATCAAATCTGGTATTGACTTTGTGTATAGAATTTTAATCCTTTTGAATCTCGTATTCTCTCTAATTAGTTTGAGCTTTCACCATTTGCAAGAAATTATGTCATCAGTAACTGAAACTCAAAAGATCTCAATTTTTAATGCTGCTGAGAAGGCAGAAACACTACAGTTTTTAGGTATAGTCGAATTAATGTTCGCAATCTGTAGCTACAACCAAACGATGGCATGAGATGATGCCTACTTACTTTTACACTTTATTTTTCCACAAGCTACTTGCTCCACATATTGGCGGTCCTGATTGAGCACCATTAAGTTGATACACTTAAAATGTACTATGATAGTCATGAAAGTTTAACTGGGAGATTTTGCTGAAATTGACATGATGTGATCAGCTAGATCATTTCTTTGAAGAGAAGTCCTCTAAAAGCTTAATTTTAGCTGTTACAGACTTCAGGTTGGTTGATAAGCTACAGCTGCAATAGTCCGCCTGCTGGCATTGTTTTTCATTTTAAGGGGTTAGGCTAAAGGCTAAAAGTGAGATATGTGCTTCATACATGTTTTCATTGTTCTTTATCGATAATAAAGAGTGAGGACAGATTCAAGTTTCAATAAGAGACTTGATATCATCAGATCTAAACAAATCTGGGTGAACTGGAAACGGACTCTAAATGGAACCAGCTATCCGAATCTAACCCCTCTGTTGATCTGTCAATCCGGACACTTTTCATGTGGTCAAAATCAGTAAACCTCCTTGCAGAACTTTGCTGTTCATTCTGCCTAGAAAGAGCTGTGTCATATAGTGGAACATTTGAAAAAAGCATGAATACTATCCCAGAAAGTGTCATCATTTATTACACTCTAATACTATTAGAAATGTTGTGGTCCTTAGCACTCTTCATTTGTAATTATGTTCCCGCTTTCCAGTTATTGTAACGCATGTTGAACTAGAATCCCTGGCCTTCACATGTCCTGTAGTAATACTGCATGTTGATGATTATTGATGTAAATATGTTTCTGTGAAGCTCTGGTACAGTATGGCACTGACCCATGATAAACGTTCCCTCAAGCTTCAGTGTTACCATATGTGCAGAGAGATCATATCACCACGTAAAGACATGTGTTGTTCCTTAAGGATGGATAAACTTGGATGGTGGAGTCACTCATGTTTCCAATTGATGGGCTCAAGAGTCATTATTGAACCACTCATTGTTGGAAGTGCAGATACCTCAAGGCCTCTTTTGGACCTGGATCTGTCAATCTTTTAGACCACATGAAAATGAAAAAGTCTATTGATCGAAAGAGGTTTTCACAAGTGCAAAATGTGAGAAAAAGAAATTCCACAGAGTTGCAGCTGCATCCACATGTTTCGGTTTACAACTAAGGAAAGATTTGAATCTGGTTAAAATTGTGGGTTTATACTCGGAAAATATATACACATTGAGTCATAAATTTTAAGGTCATAGATTTAGTATGCATGCGTCCAAAGTCAGTGGCACATGTGCTTAACATCTTAAAGAGGAATTTTTGAGAAACATTTTCTAAATGTTTTGGGTTAGCATTAGCAAAAAATGGCTTAATGAAGATGAATTGACTGGTATCCTAATGATACATCAATGGGATTTATTCTCATTTCTCTTTTCGGTATGGACTCTGAGGATCACACTTGCAGAGGAATTTAAGACGCTAAGTAGGGAAAGTCCTTGAGTGATGCACTTCTGCAGCTCCAGGTGTTGCCACTGACATTAAAGAGCTAACAGTGTGTTTCAAATGGGATAAAGACAGACATAGTGACATCCTTAGTGAATTCTTCCGAACTGTAGGCTAGAATTTAGTCAGCAAGAGCTGCACAATACACATTTTGTTATGATTTATGTTCCTTGCTTTGTTTTATAGGGGTTGATTTATTTTCAGCCACTGGAATGCACTGCAGTATGTAATAACTCTGGAACAGCACTTTAGTGTTTTGTAAAGCTATATGTATACTAATTGTAATGGCTTGTTGGGAAATTGAAGTGATATTTTTAGTCAGAGATTAGAAAAACGCAATGAGAATCCTCAATCAACTCTGCACAATTTATTTTTTGATTATTCTCTCTCCCCTTCCCATTTCCCCTCTTTTTTCTTCACACATATTATTAAGAAGGTTAATAGAACATATCAGAGACACTGTCAAAGCGCAGCAAAGCTACTAGATGGCTATGTATTCACAATATAGGTAAAAACATTTAAATGGGAAGTAGAGAATTTCAAAGTATTTTACTGGTTAATACATTTCTGTGTTTTGTTCCAATTTGACTCTCTTATGTATTGCTTGCACAAAAACGCCACATTTTTTAATTATGTTGTTTTCCAGTAATCATAGAAAAACGCGTTAAAAATGAATCTCCCTCTAATCTAATTAGTTCATCCTTTGTTACACCTCTAAAACATGAAAACAAACTCTATGTGCTTTGACACATCTCCTAAACGGTAATCATAATTATAATTGTTTTTAAACAGAACGTATTAAATGGCATTTGTGCAATGTGTCTGTTCTGAAATGTATCTGCAAACGTGAACTTGCAAACAAATTAGCTGGCGAGTGATCTCTCTGTGACACCTTTAATACACTTTATTCTCCCCCATCTCCTCCTCAACAGGCCGCGGCAGTGACTCAGAGTCCGGCCCCCACAGAAAGATACCTGACATCCGCAAGG
>JABXJD010002681.1:0-46822 GCA_013375575.1 Percina caprodes
TGTGATGAAATACCCTTTACAATTTACAAGACAGATTTTAAAGTTGAAATGAACAACTTCATCCTGACATTTAGCTAGACAACATTAAGCCATAGAATATCAAAATCACAGATACGCATGGGTTATGTACTACTTTTCTGTACGTTTGCTTGCTTTTCTACTTGCTTTCAGAGGAGAATCAGTGAAGAGGACAATTGTCATTGGAAAATGTGTATATGTAAAAACTACAGAAAATGAGTTATTGGAGCAAAAATAACTTTAAGTTAATGAACCTTTCATATTCTTTTTGATTTTTACACCTCTCTTTGTTTTTGACAAATCGGTTTATCCCTGTGATAATGCCAATGCCAATTGAAATATGTACATTGTAATATTCTTAAAACAAAAAATGATGGTGCCAGGCAGCTATAATGCTAGCAGATTAGCTTGTTAGCGTTCATGCCTTGCCAGACCTATGTCCACAGCGCTGCGGAGGAAGGTGTGGCCCTTCCAAACAACATTCCTGGATAGGAGGAAAATGTTCTCTGGTTTACTGTGATTTCTTAAAACCAATCACAATCGTCCTCGCGGCGCTAAGCTCCAGACACAGGGAGCGTAGCTCTTCAAAATGGTCTCCAGAAGGAACTTGTTTTCTATTGAAGGAAGTTAACTGTTCACACAATACAGTAACTTGAGCTATATAATATAATTGGATCCATGGTTAAAACCTCTTGGACAGCACTGTCCCGTCAGCGGGACCGTTTTCTCCATTATTAGGAGAAAACGTTTTCTTAACTCAAATTGCAAGCTTATCTCTTCATGAACACGGTCATGCAGCGCATCATTAGAAAGCTTAAAGTCTCATGATTCCATTGAGCCCACACACATATAAGCATAAGGTGACTTACAGCGGTTATAATCATGTTTAAAGTAAAGAAACACAGACGGATTCTGTGCAGATAGTGTCTAAATTCAGACATGAGTCCTTACCTTTCTCCTCGTGTCTCTCTTCACAGCGGTGAAAGATCTCCATAAACTTTTTTCCTGCTTTGCCAACAGTTCAAAGAATAAGTCCATCCAATCCTTTTAATCCAAAACGAGCTGGTCCCTCACAGTCTTGTAGATTCTGGCCGTGTTTCCTCGCAAACAAAGCTGAAAAGTCCATCATTTATGGACTTTAATCGCTCCTACTGCCTGCTCTGCTAATGGTACAGAGTATCCTTCTATTCAGCAAGTTAGGTTGAATCAACAGCTTTTGATTGACAGGTTGTTTCAGCCAATCCGTCTACTCTAAGTTATCCCTTATGGAAGCCAATCAAGTCACACGATTTACAGAGGGCAAAGTGGGAAAGATTGACAGCTCTTCCAACCATTTAGAATCAAAAGCTATGAAACCAGCCTCCTGTGTAGCCAATAAGAAGACGAGTTGATTGATACCAAACATGACCAGAAAACTTTAACCTTGTGATGGCTCCAGCTGTGTCAAAGCAAAAATAAGGCATTTCACCATTTCATCAAATTATAATGACTTATTTCTATAAATTTATGCATGTAGTTATTTTAGATATGTGTATGAGTGATGTGGATGTGTTTTTTAATTTGAGAAGTTTTTAATTTTGCACTTTTTGGGCTTTTTTTCTGAGAGGAAATAAGAAAAACGCACAGAAATAACTTCATAAAATAGCCATTTTCTGAGTCATTTTCTTCTGGATTTTTTCTGTATTAAGTTCAGACATGTGGTTGGGGTACTATGTTTGTATGTAGATCATGTAATATGCTTACAGTAATGTTTTTTAATGATTTTACATATGATTTACTTGGACGGAAATAGAAATTCTCTATTCTAACCTCTTTAGCTCTGTGTCAGTAAGACCTAGTGTCACACTGACACTAGAAACAAAAAATTGAGAGTGTTAGCTTCCCAATGACCTCAGGATCATCCCAGAGGGCCAAAGGATGGGGAAACTGTAGCAATTTTTTTTGGGGAAAAATTTAGGCGAGAAAAACATATATTTTGAAGTGATTTGTGAAGAGGTTAAACCTTATCTGTTCTTACCAGTATATCGCCGTGTCTATTTTGCCCATAGCTAATACCCCCAATCAGTCTCAAAATGTCCCAATTAGAGAGTAAATGCTGTAAATATGTTCTTCGTAAATCTTTAGAATTATTCCCCGAACAAACCAAGCAGGGCGTAGCACAAAATTCTGGGTCCTGTAGAAAGGCATTTTCTATGGGCCCCTTCCCGCATCCACAGCTAATTGTTCTAGCATACTTTTGGACCCTCCTCACAAAGAGGGCCCTGGGTACTCAGTCCCCTTTCCCCCAGTCCAACGCCCCTGAAACCAAGCAGGCCTTCCTTGTTGCATAACCCAATTTTTTTTTACTTTTTTTGGCTGGCAGAACCTGTATAGGTTATCGATAATGTTTCATTCAGTACTAACTCACCTTTTCATCGCTACTTATTCGCATCAGCAGGCCACTCCGATATATTGCAGGAAGCATTACCAGGATCTCCACCAACACCGACAAATACTTGCGGATACACAGAGAGAGAGAGGGGAGGCAGGAATGCTTTCTTGTCAGATTCATTAGGAACCTTAAGGTCACGGAGGCCATCATCACAGCCTTTATTTGATTTGGGCAGAAGGGCCAAATCTTGTTATGCCTCCTAATGAGCAGAAAGGACCCACAACCCACAGAGATGGCAAAGGCCTGTCTGGCACCTTGTGTTGCTGACATTTTTGTCCCTGCTCAGGCTTCAGAGGAAGGGACAAGGGCGAGGTTGGGGACAGGATAGCATGCAGGGACGCTCTCACCCGAGCCGCCTCGGAGGTTGCGTCTTCCTCTGGTTGTTTTTATCTGTGGTGAGACAACCAGCAGACAATAAGTGCAAGCTGCTAATGAGGGCAAAGCTCACTCAATGTGACTCTCAGCTCATTGCGAAGGTTGCTGTCGTTACCAGAGCATACACCAACAATAAGTGAGAGGAATGTGATGTCAAGGCAAATGAAAATGATTTGTCTTCACACTGGAAGAGATGCCATCCATTTTCAAGAGACCGAAGCAAGAAGTTAGTTACTTAGTAAGTTTATTGTCCCCGTGGGGAAGTTAGGTCGAAGGGTTAGGGTTAGCCTAACCCATTTTTGTCAACAAAAGACAAGCAAACAGAACAACAATGAACACAATTTTGGATATATAGACTGGATCCAGACCAGCTGGGAAAAGAACAAAAACAAAGTAAGAAAACCTAGTTAATGTACAGGAATAATTTATTTATTTATTTAAGAAATAACCTATTCTCAACTTTTACTCAATATTACACTACCATTGCAGTACATCTGTAGAGTAACAGAACACACTGTTTCACACCAGCGTTGGGAGCTCACCCAGACTCTCCCAGTTTTTATTATTTAAACTGCTTAAATTCAAATTTGTTACAAGTTAGTTTGCAACCTTGGAGTGTTTTTAATATCATGTTTTTTTCCTTTTTTACAGATGAAAGGTACAACTACCTACATTGCTCTGAGTGGTGAATAGGCATCCTGATTAGCATTTGAATGTTCTTTACAATATGAAAGAACTGAATATCTTCCTTTGTCAGGGTGGCTAATGTATGCCATTAGTGCTGAAACAAAGAGAGCACGGCCAGATGAGATAAAACATTTAAAACTGAAAACATCAACTGAAAAAGGAGAAAATGCCACAAATACTGGGTTAGGGTTAGGGTTAGCAGGAGATAACCAGTCCAACCGCAGCAAATGTGCCAGTTTTAACGACTGGAGTAACATCTATGCATCTTGACTCCATCTTCAAAGGCTGTTGGAGCTGCATCGCTGAATGATTGTGAGGCTCTTGTAATGTGTTGGTTTGTATGTTACGTTCTGTCAGCAATACCCAAACATCTGGACAAAGCAGTCTCAATTTATAAAACTTCTGACCCAAACAAGGCTGCATGATGCTATGATATACTGTAGGTATAGATACAATAATGACCTGCATCGATCTGTTGTTCCTGCTAGGTGTAGTCTGTTTGACCTTTGAGACTCTAATGTTAGCTTGTTATTCTATGTCATCTACTGCATGAGGTCTTTGTCAAGACATTTTCACTCCCATCTCGAAAAATACGCTTGGTCAGGTGCCTTTGTCGTCTCCATATAACACGCGCTTGGTAGGGACAATTGGCGTCCCTTTGGACGCTGTTAGGTTAGGAAATGCTCGTGGGTGTGCTTACAGTTTTATGACACGCGGAAATAACGGCCCGTTTAAAGAAGAAAGTGGCTTCCCTGACATGCGGCAATAACGGGACGGTTAAGGACACACGTGGGACACCAACCCCGCTCTCCTGGGTGAAAGTCCTGTGTTTGACCTATTCACCACCCCGATCAACCTCCTACACGGAATTTCCCCGTTACATACTACTCGCCAAACCCCGTCTAGATGCTGCTCTCCCCAGTACGCTCTACACACACGCTGAAGAGTGTCTTTTTCGTTGCATCAGACGCGGACAGCTACTGTCCAAACGTCTGTATTTTACGCATTTGGAGTGAGAACGGGTTGTCTTTGGGTGTCATCCTGTAAACGTGTGACTTACAAATTGGATTTTTTAAAAGGATATACAGTATGTTTTACAGTGTGAAAATGTAAAATCATGGTCCTGCAGACACTGTGTAATTAAGTGTAATCTGTGTTAGAATGTCAGAGATAAACGGCTGAAAATGAAGCTGTTACCAATAATTGTTTCAACACTTCCTTCCTTCCTTCCCACATTAATGGCAGATCTTTCTTTATCTAAAACAATAATAATACACATGCATATTTCATTAAAGCCTATGCATGTATTGAACAGTTTCATCACAAGGGGAGTGACACATAATTGTAAAGAAGGATGTTATGTATTTTCCCCATTGCCTCTACTAGAAAGTTGAACTATATAGAGATGTTCCCATGGTGATGGACATTACATTTTCTAAATATGAGATATTTATAGCCTGTATGTTACTTCCTTAAGAGGCATTGAAGTTGCAATACGTCTCTTTGCTACTAGTAAAAAAGTTAAAGGTTGATTTTAAAACTGGTTATACGATATGTATACAAGGATATGTAGACGCAATGTAGAAAATAAATATACTAAAAATATGTTGGTCAATTAATCTTTCAAGAAATGTTAACAGCTCGCCAAGATCTTTTTTTGAAGTCCCCTCTTGGAACTTTTTTTTTTTAAATATTATCACATATTGAAATCATATATTAATTAAATATGTGATTGTAACATGTGATCAACAAATGAGTTCATGGATGTCTAAAAAAAAATCATAAAAATCTTAATAAAGGTAAATTACTGACCTAAATTACCTTTCTTTTTGAACACATTCACTGTTAGTTTGAATTTGTTCATGCTTGACTTTTTGATAGCCCAGGTCTGTATACCTATATATTTAAAAAAAATAAAAAATCTCCCTCTCCCCCCTTGTGGGGGGGTAAGTGTCATCCTCAAGCTCGGGTCCTCTACCAGAGGCCTGGGAGTTTGAGGGATCTGTGCAGTATCTTAGCTGTTCCCAGGACTGCACTCTTTTGGACAGAGGCATATATATATATATATATATATATATATATATATATATATATATATATATATATATATATATGACATCATGCTATCATATTTCATATTTGCAGCCCCATCTGCATGGAATCAGCTTCAGAATGAACTCCAGATGAAAGAGTTGGTCTCATTTTATTCTTTTAAAGGCTTTTTAAAGGACCTTGCAGAAAGGCAGTCTGGATGTTACTGTTTTTAAATTGATTTAGGACCCAGGTTTTTTTATGATGAGTTTGGATATGAGTGAAAGTGTGTTTATGTATTTACCTGTAAGCGTCTCTGTGTCCATTTGACACCGTGCTGCTGCCACTTGCCAGGACACTCTTGTAAAATAGATTTTTAATCTCAAGGAGTTTTTTTTTATCCTGGTTAAATAAAGGTTTGAATGAATGCTGCCAACTGTAAATCTGCTTTTTCTGCTTTTGAGTGGACCTTCTCAGTATATGACAGCTTGATCCTTTTTTCCTCTTTTCAAACTGTAGGTCAATGTAAAGTTATTTACTAAAAATGATGTTTATAACATAAGTAAATGATATCTCAACCTATAGGATTTAAGTCAACCAATGAAGTTTTCTGTATGCAGAGAATCTATAAGTAATCATCTGCATAATTACAAGAACAATAGGAATATTTGAATTCGTAGCTTATGTGTCTATATGAATTTATTTTGTTATGTTGCTTTTATCTTGATGATTTTCTTCATGGTGTTTCTTGTGGGATGATACCGAGGAAACAATTGCTCTCTATTCTGCCACAAAAACACGCGAAACTCTTAGGAACACAATTGTAAATTTGCACAGCTTTGAGTTGTGCTGATGTGCTAAACTCCACACATTTAGTCCCCAGTGGTCAACCAAAGCTAAGCATTATTATTATGCAAATACTAATTCAGGCTAATGTGATATTACACAGGCGTGTGCTAGCATCGTGGCATGTCTGAGCCCCTTAAAACCCTTGAATGGATTCAATTATGCCTTCATCAAAATGAGTGAATCAGAATGTATTTCACGTATCCTCCTTTGCCCCAAGACTCTTACTCCCCCAAGAAACAGACATTTAAGTCTCCATACAATAAAATGGTCAGAGATGAGCAAATTAAAACCAGCCAGCAGCCAAAAGATGGAAGAAGAAAAGTTCATACTGGTTGGCTCTTGGTTCATACAAATGTAATAATTTGATGATATGTTTAGCTTCATTAAATGTTGTCTCAGCCAGCCAACTGCTTAGTTGATTAGGATTTTCTTTTCTTTCTCAGCACAGATTTAAAAAAAAAAAAAATTTATTTCAGAGATAAATGAATATCACATGAGTTTGTGTATTTGTGTTGAGAGCATACAGAGTCTACACTGGACAGCAGATAATACATTTTCTCCATGTAAATACTGTCATTCCTCTGAATCAGTTATTTCAGCAAAGATAACAACCATGAGACCAGATAATGAAGAAGAATATATTCATTCTCACTGGCTTTCTGTGTCTCTGACATTAGAACTGGTCCTCTCATCAGGCTTGCCATATTCCCTCTAAGAGAAGAACTTGACTTTAATATGAACATTTTACTTCGAAGTTGTATAAGCTTTCATATTCAACTTTCATGAGTTCTTTTGAACTTGAATTTCAAAATCTGTTTTGTACTGTAGGTTCTCAACAAAATGAAACCAAGATCGGTATTTTCCCAAGGTTTGGCCTATATAATAAAAGTACGACGTATTAGGGCCATCGCAGGTAATTAAAAAAAATGACAGAGCCGGTGGTGGGCGGTAATAATTTTCATTAAAACTCAACTTCAAATTTTCCTCAATTTTTATCCTGAGTTTTACAAGTGACCCCATCAAAAGAATAAAGTCACATAAAAGATTTCTTTGAGGGTTGATCTCTGATGTGGCTACATTTACATTGCTACGTTTTGGTATGAAAACAAACATATTTTTCTACGTGTACACCTCGCATTCACACTGTTCTGGCGTTTCAGAGCCCCTCAACTGGAGACATTTGAAGCCACTTCCTGTTTTGGTTTGTACTTTCTGGTGTTGTGTTGCAGTCTCAAAACTCTGCTTAAAAACCAGAACATAGCAAAGTGAATATGGCCCATGTCAGGGTTTTTTTCCCGGTCTTTGAGTGGGGCCATTGGGAATAGATAAACCATGTTGTATATATTTAATTAAATTTCTATGTTAACCATTTACCTCACACGTTTTGAGTTATGTCTTATGTGTTTCTGGAATGCTAAGTATTTACCATTCTTTGGCCATTTGGGGGAATTAATGGACTTATAAGGTTGCTTTCACAGCTTGGTCTGCTTAAAAACGGGGGTTTCAGTTCACTTCCAAGTGACCTAGAGTTTAGTTCACTTCAGGTGAGAACGTGGTCTGGCTATCACCAGACCAAGCCAAGCTCTGGTCTGAGGAGTCTGCTCTGTATTTTCTCTGTACAAGAGGTGTGACCAACGGGCATAGTTCAAATGAGACTGTATGCAATTGGATAGTCCTTCAACCAATCAGACCAACAATCCGGGTGACGTAGAAGCAACAGCAGCATCAACGGGTTGCTGCGTACGGTGACCGCTATGTTGAATGTAAACAAGAAGCTGCTTTGTCGCTTCTCTATCGTCATCATGTTAAACCTGCCAATAGCGCACCAGGTAGATAAGCCAGTTTTTGATTGGTTCCCGCAAAATTGTGAACTGAAGCAGGAGAATTAAACGTGCAGGTTTCCAGACCAAGCTGCAGAGCGAAATCAAATCGCCAGTAGAGTGGGCGGGGTTTAACCCAGTCTAGTGAGATCTGACCCAAATACAGGAAGTGAACCAAAAACAGCTGATTTACGGACTACTATATGATTTATTGCAGAGATCTTCAACAGAGGGTCCAGGACACCTAAGTCGTCCTCAGAGTTGCTGCAGGAGGGGCCACCAAATTACTGATCAATGGTTTAAAAAGAAAACTTAACATGAATCCAATACATTATTAGTAAAGATAAATGTTTTTTTTGTACACAACATGATGATTGGCTTACTTGCTTATAGGTAAGGTAGCCATCCACAGATACAGTTAAGCTTAAGGATTCACTGTTCCACATTTCATCAATAAATACATGAATGTGCCAACAATTTTTATTTTTAAAAGCTTGGTATTGTGTGCACCATAAAAAGGTTTATGTAAAGGCTTTAGGCTGCCCAACATGTTATTGTTATTGTTTAACATGCAACTAATTTCTAAATGTCATACACTATATGTGGTACGGGGTCCCTGCTCAGTCTTTTTCAGCTAGGGGCCCTAACCCTAAAAAACGTTGAAGACCCCTGATTTAAGGGATGATAACATTCAGATCCATATTGTGAGCACACGTCGCTGGTCGTCTGTGACAACACATCATCATCTCTCTCTCCTTCACTTGCTGTCTGTCAGCTGCTCATTGTTTGCCTTCTTCTGAATATTATAAAGTAGAACCAGAAAACCCAAGATGTTATAAATTTGATGTTGCTCTTAATTCTGAGACCAAATATTGGCGAGTTTCAGACATTCTGTCCAATAAACAAGCGACCGTTTCAATCGCGTGATATTTGTTGACAGTGTTTGGTGCGTGCAGTGTAAAAAATGCAACAATGTTGCAACTTCACCCCCAAATCGCACCGAGTCCACCGAACTATAGGTGTGAAAGCACTCTTAGTTTCTGATCACGTGCACACCTGACTTTACAATTCATTTTTTCTTATAATTTCCTCCTGTTTATTTTTAAGGTGGCAACAAGCCATTATGGAATAAAATATTTGTATTCAAAATTCTAGAGCAAAACACACAATAATACATAAAATGTATTGGGGCAATGAAAAGCCATAGTAGCAGGTCACACGGTACTGCAGCTGCACCAGAGATGATTCCTGAGGTCTGACACCGTGCCATGTATGAAACAAGGAACAGGAAGGATTGGAGTAATGTGATTGTTGCAGGTAAAACCATGTTATGTTTGCACATGAGCAACCTCTCCATCAGTCCTCTGCCCCATGCGGTGTCAGATGAATACCTATCATATAACCTCACACACAAAGATGAAAAAAACCCATTAAAACAGCTCATGTCATGGGAAATGACAGAGACTGGGAAGAGAGAGAAAACCAGCAATCTCCCTCTTTCCATTTCTCTCCCTAATGCAGTTATTTTCCTTGAAGGCTGTGTGGTTTGCTTGCATATGAGATGAAAAGCCCATAGCTATGTGTATATTGATGGACATTTCTTTGTCCGGTTCCCCTCATTTTGTACTGAACAGAGCTTGTTCATTTCGGAATAAATCATTTTGAGGAATATTACCCCAGTACAATAAAACTCAACAATAAAAAGTGTCATTACCTTGCTATCTTGCAGCAGTTTGGCAATTGTGCCATGGCTGTGCTGCAATTGGTTATGACTTTCTGAGATGGTTCTCTTTGTTGTAATATATGTAGTATAATATATATAACAAGATTCCCGCCAAAGTGTTAAAATAACGCATGTAATCATCTTGATTTAGCTAAGTTGCTCCGGGCACGAAGAAAATTGATTATTCCAAATGGCAAAGAGGATCTTCAAATGGTTTTTACTTCAATGCCTATTTATTCTGTCAGATCAATATGGCCATTCTGTGATGCTTTGAAGGAAAACAGAATTAAAAGAGGTTTCACTTTTTCTTCTTTTGCTGTGGTGTGCGATGAAAAGAACAACATGGACTGAATCCTGGTGGCCAGTCGGCTTTCTGGGACAAATGCCATGCAGCTGTGCAAACGTATCGCCAGACAAGAGCATTGATATTGGACAATTCTGCCAAACGCCTGATTGAGTGGCATTCACATCCAATCCAAACATTGGGCATGGCAACAGTATGTTCACTGTTAGAAAGGGATGATTGCTACAGTTGGTAAAAATACAAATGTCGCTTCCAGTTCTCCTAAAGGTCTCCTGTGTAAAAGTCCGACTCACTACAACATACTATGACATGCACCGGGCATGTCATATATGGGGTTTTCCTTCCCTCCTTGTATCACATCAAATCTACCTTGCCTATTTAATGCTCTACCTGGCCCCATTTACTAGTCCCATCTCTGGTCAGAATCCTTCTGCTTTCTTGGCATCAACCCCCTTGCCAGCAAAGGTCTCTAGTGTGCTTTATGATCAAATTCAGCAATTTTAAACAGTAATCAAGTTTGAATGCCAATTGTCATGCAGGAGGCAGTGATGCAGAGAAAAGTAAAGGTTAGGAAATGGGCCTGTAAAGCGTTTACCTCCAAAACTGCCATTCTGGGGTGCAATACAGACTCATCATGGCAAGGGAGGTGGTTTAAGGTCTAAACAGATATAATAAGGGTGTACTCTGAATGGATCTGATCCAAAAGCCCAGTTAAGATTAAATATTCATGACAAGACAAGTTGAAACTTGCAGCTACTTGCAACGCGCCGGTCTGCAATGCTCTAATACCTGCCAGTTGACTCCAATGCGACGAGACGGTGAATTATCTCCATGGCAACAACTCATTGTACTTCTATTCTAATTTTTTACTTTCAGGCTTTTTTGTAGCTGGATATATCCTTTGTTGTGCCTAAATAGGAATGGAAATAACGTCAGTGATAGTAAGATACTTGCCACAGTTGCACTTCTTTTCGACGAAAACAACATTTGATTTTTGTGATTTACTGCTTTGTTCTAGGCGCTCCCTCTTTCCAGTCACTCTCTAGCTCGCTCGACCATATACCGTTCTTGCGGGTGGTTGTTTTAAAAGTCATGAAATGGATTAAGGATCATATTATTTCCATGGTCTGTAGCTGACTTTACAAGCTGACTTTAATATTGGCTGTTAAAACAGGTGACGTCCCTCCCATTCTAAAACCAGCCATTGTGACTTGACCAGCTGAGTCACAGGCGACGCCATCAGCCAGCTTGGGTCGAGCTGACACAGACTGCTTCAGCTATTCTCTGCAACATTGTAAAATGATTTTGTCTCGTCTCGTCTTTGGTCTGAACTGGGCTTACGACTCCTTCATAAGCTTTTGTTTGTAGTCCAGTTGTAGTTTGAGTAGCACTGACCAAACACGTTTGAGATGGCTTTGGTTGCATGCAGGTAAACAGTGAAGAGCAAAAGAGGCGATGCTTTCACTATTCTTTTTTATTAATGTATTTATCAGCTTTCACACACAGATATCTGTTATAGAGGACGTTGTCTCTTAACTCCAACTCCATTCTTGCATCTCAAGTTGCTTATTGGACCGAAAACAATGACCGGCGCACGGAAGAGGAATTCTTGGCCTAAATATCTGATGGCAACGCGAAAACCCCCATTAATATTGACCATTGTCCCCAGAGGCTAGATTTTCATCAGACTGAGAGCCAGTGGGTTCGAGATTGGTCCCTTTTAGTTGGTAAATGCAATTGATCCATGTGTTTGTGTTAATTTAAGAATAGTTGTAAGATAGCTATAAAAGTGTTATTGCTGTAACTAACCTGCCAAAGTGCACACTATTCATCTTTAGGTGTTTTTGGCAGTTACCAAATACCTTCAGGTGCCATGCATGGGACAGATTTGCATATAGACTGGGAAAACCAAGATTGGCAATCAGATTTCTGATCCGGCTAATGTACTGAAAACAGCTAGTTCATTTCAGAATAAATCATTTTGAGGAATATAGCCCCAGTACAATGAATCCCAACAATAAAAAGTGTCATCACCCTGCTATCTTTCAGCAGTTTGGTAGTCATGCCATGGCTGTGCTGCAATGCATTGGTTATGCATTTCTGAGCTGGTTGTCTTTGGTGTAATATATGTGGTATAGTATATATATAAAGAAAACCAAGATTGACAGTCAGATTTCTGTTAGATTCTGTTTCAGATTTTTACCAATAGTAAAAAAGGATGTGGATTTTATCTGGATATGACACACTTAACAGGACAAGATGCAAACTTAGCTATGTTTTCCTTTAAATGGATGTTGCTAATCTAATATAGTTAATACATGTAATACATGTCAGATCAGATCAGTTGAATACATCTTTGTGGTCTTTTTTATAAGCTGTTTTTTTCTGACATCCAGTCTGTTGCATGTAGAAAACTGGCATTCCTGTAATATCAGCAGGCAGCAAACTAAAGGCACTTGCTGTGTGCTGTCAGTTTGAGTATTCAGAGCATCTTGAGTATCGGAGGCACCCTGAACTCTTAGTGCCACGGGCAAGTCCAACACTCCTCAAACACACTGATCTCTCACTCCCTTTGAGAGATGACATTCCATCGCTGAAGTGAAAGCAAAGTCAAAAACAAGTTATATGAAGACATGCAGGCTTGTTTCTTTAAACTCACTGCCCTAAATCTCACTATAATCTTATGGGAATAAGGCCTTATAAACAACAGCGTTACCTTTTTCAGTAACTAGTAATCTAATTGTCAAGCACATAAATGCTGACGATTGGCTGAGCTTGAGTAAAATTTCATGGTAAGCCAATCAGAGGTAGAGTTGGGCGGGTGTTCATAAGCACGCATAGTCGGACACACAAACGAACAACCGAAGCGGGTCAGTCAACGAGAGACAGGTATGGCGAGCCCAGATGAGGAGCAATAAATATCAAAAGTTCCAAAACATCTATTGTGTTATTTGTATCGATCTACATCTACATACATGGCATTCACCGTTCAGTGAACTTTTATAATTTGTAACTGAGTAACTAATTTAGTTAGTTTTTGGAAGAAGTAACTAGTAACTGTAACTAATTACTTTTTAAAAGTAACTTGCCCAATACTGTTGATTTATAATTCAAGCCATATTGCCTCGTCACTTCATGTTGCTATTCAAACCCTCCTGAATTTCATCAGCTGAGATTATACAAAAAGTTTTGTTGCACTTAGTTAAACAAACTTGAACAACGGTGTACCTCTTGTAAAACCAAACGCAGAATTATTGGCTGTACTTATCAATAGCTGATGTTATTGTCATGTACATTAGGTCTTCCAGGGGCACAGTTAAAAGCAGTCTCACCGAGTGATTTATCACCAATTACATAATTGTGTTTACTATGAAAGCTAGGTAGTAAATAACCAACATGACACTGTGGGAGCTAAAGCATAGATACAATATTAAAATCACGTGCCGTGCTCTGTGGCGAGCATGTAATGAGTCAGTTTACTGATAATTGACACATTAGCGGTGTTTAAATATGATCAATGTGGGGATGTTATAATAGGTTTTTATTACATTTTCAATATATTAATAGTATTGTCCATCCATCCATCCATCCATCTTCATCCGCTTATCCGGTATCGGGTCGCGGGGGCAGCTCCAGCAGGGGACCCCAAACTTCCCTTTCCCGAGCCACATCAACCAGCTCCGACTGGGGGTCCTGAGGCGTTCCCAGGCCAGGTTGGAGATATAATCTCTCCACCTAGTCCTGGGTCTTCCCCGAGGCCTCCTCCCAGCTGGACGTGCCTGGACCACCTCCCTAGGTGGTTTGGGCATCCTCACCAGATGCCCAAACCACCTCAACTGGCTCCTTTTGACACGAAGGAGCAGCGCCCTTAACCTGTGGAACAGTTAACCATTTCATATTAAAACCCTTCAAATCATCTTTTCTCTGGCCTTTACTTCCAGCTAAGGAAATATATTATTACCATTGTTGGTTTATTATTTTCTTAGGTGATGTATTCTATATTCAATGGTTGTTTCATTGTTGTTTTTACATTGTAAAGCACTTTGGTCAACCCAGTTGTTTTTAACCATGCTATATAAATAAATTGACATTGACATCAAATGGAGACAGTTATTGCCTATGAGAAATGTAACCTTATACTCAGAACAACAGAGGCAGATTATACATTTGAGTTGGCCACTCAACTATTAAACAGCACATAGGTGGTAAATGAATGAAATTAATCTCTTTAAAACCATCTGAATATACTGTATGTTGTGGTTTTATTTATTGTTGACAATAATTTCAACTCTCACATTCAAGTAACAGAGCTGTTCCTGAGCTGGACACTGTTATCATGACAATGGCACAAAGTTTGACGTCATGTCATCCTATAATAGGACAAAATGAGATGAGATTGACTGCATCACAGTGATTACAGCCTTGTCGTTATGGCAATAACAGGGAGACTCGTGTAATCCAAGTGAACAATTGGATTACATTACAGTAGAGCACATGTCTTTTGTTTCAATTTGTTCAAGTTATGAGTGATTAATGCAAATGCATACGATAATGCAGCACAGAAGCATGAACATTATTTTGAAAAGAGTGCAGCTGCAATTGTGTAACGTCATACACCCTACTGGTTAATCATTAATTAGCATTAACATTAGGATTATTCTCATCTTGCGATTCCTCTTTATTGCAAGTTCACTCCCCAAACTCCTTTACTTGCTACGTTCTTCCTTTTTTTTCAAAATCTTTCCAAGTCCTGATTATCCAACATCAATATCTGTTTTGCCTTCAGTAAACAGCACAAAAACCCTTGAGACGTGATGCTTGAAAGCTGTGCTGCCCGTGGCCTTAGCCAAGGCTTGTTCTTTTAAGAAAGATTGACCAAGAACATTATTTTATTTACACCAGAGGCGTCGGAAAGGATAGAAAGAGATCTGAGCCATGTTGGTCAGCCATGTGCATCTTCTACATCTTCAGCTTTGGAAAAAACACTTTCATTCAATTTCAATTTGTTAAGATTCTTTGGAAGTTAGTATAATTCGTATAATAATAGTTTTGTTATTCAATTTCAATTAAAATCTTTTCAATGGGTGCTTAGTTGCAGTCAGTGACAAATGGCTAAATTACCCTGTTCATGCAACATTTAAATTCAGTATTAAATCAGAAATATGACAAAGGAGAGTGGTTTGACAATTTTTGTCAGAATAACCCTAAAGATTTGTTTCCTTGGCATGTTAGGTCTAATCAATGTCTTACGAGTTTGAATACTGCTACTACTACTACTATTACTACTACTACTACTACTACTACTACTACTACTAGGTTGAATTCAAGTAAAAGTAAAGTAATTTGTGCACGCTCATAATTTGGAGCAGAAGTCCAACTCTTTCCATTAGACTCCATTACATCATTTAGCCCACATTATGTGATCAAGAGACACGTACTCCCATTTGCATTTTAATCATGTTTTATTCCTCAGCACACTGAAAAAGTGTGTTTTTTTTGTCTGCAGGATGTGGTGACAGAACATTTTGTTGGCAGAACATCCTCTGATTTGCATTCTAATTAGTACTTCAACAAAACGGCAATAGTCTCAAAACTGTTATTGCCAGTCTCGCCTGCACACTTAGTTTGCGCTTAAATGGCAACACACATTTTGGACAAAACTTTGAGATTCTGGCATTCATGACAGCTTCCAGTTAAGTTCAGGTTGGCATTTCAGCACACATGAACCAGTTTCCCAACAAGCACATAACATTATAGGACATTCTTTTTAATAAATATAGCTCACATTTAACATGGATTTAAGATAGTACATAACTAGAAATTACATTTAATGCAATGCCCAGAAGGAAAGATCCCGGAAAACAGCATTTGTATCTATTTTTTGTCAGGTATAGTGTATGCATCCCCTCAGGCAGCAATAAAATTAAGCAAAGTAGAGAGCTAATTCTTGCTCATTGCAACCTGTCTGGAAAAAGACGTTTTTCATTTTGGGTCTGTACTCGTTGTCATATTACATCATTCCTGGCCACGGAAAATACTAGTTTCTGATTGGCTGGCAGGTGGTGGTGAAACTCTCATAACAGCAAATCAAAACAGAAATCTGAGTAACAGTTCCAACACTATATCTAAATATGTGTGCAAGGTGTATTAGTCTGCAAATAACCATAGCAACAATACTATTGCTTAATGCATTGTTACCAGGCAATAACTCTTTAACCCTTGTGTTGTCTTCTCGTGAAAATCACCACTTTTGTTGACACTTTATATCAATGTTTTTAACTTTTTCTTACATTTCTTACGTTTGTCACTTTATTTGACGTTTTCAACACTACGTAACACTAACTTATTAACTTTAGTTTTACAGTTATTTTTGGAATTTATGGTCAATAAACCTCATTTATAGGAATGTTTGAGTTAGAAAAGCAGAAATTAGGAATTATTTAGACTAAAATTAAAGGAATGTATGTTGATGGATAATCACGGACTGGAATATGTCAATTTTTACTCAATACTATTTCAAAAACACTTAAATTTTTTTTTTCATTAAAAAGAACATTGATATGGGAAAATGGGTTAATTTGACCCGAGGACAACATGAGGGTTAAAACAGAGAAAAGAAGGATGATGATTACCTTGGCCTCAGACTTGAAGGTGCTGACCAAACTACTCTAGTACTGATGAAGATCAGCGCAAATTGTTTTGGGAAGACTTCTAAAAACTTCATTCACCCCTCTCTTCTTAAAGTCAGCCATGAATTGCACAAGCCAATCACAGCATTACATCTCTGCTTTAAATCCGTTTCTCTTGGGGCGGCCTCTAGCTCACCCAGTAAGAGCTGCTTTGCTGCGTGTCATCCCTCATCCCTCTCTCTCTCTCTCTCTCTTTCTCTCTCTCTCTCTCCCTTTCATGCCTATCAATTGAAATAAAGGGAAAAAGACCCAAAAAATAATCCTTAAAAAAAAAATCAGTTTTTTTCTCAGTTGTTGTCAGCATCTACCTCCGGTCACCGTCACCTCTTCCTCTTCCTCCGGCTGACTGCTCCCGTCGACTCCTTCAGTCTGGTCTTCTGGCTCCTCCACCACCACCACCAGTATCTAGACTCCATCGGGGGGATACGTCTTGTGTCTCTACCCCTTTAAAAAATTATTCTATAACAATGGAGTCTAATCTCCAAAGACTGTACATATCATATTATGCATATGTACAATAAATCTTTGCATATCTGCAACAAAGTCTCTCCAAAAACACCTGATTGAAATGCAGTTTGGACCCATAATACTTCACCAAAAACAGTTTTAGCAAAACGTCCATATTTCTATTTCTAAGGCCTTTAATCGCAGATGTGAAACACTGAATTATTCCAGTTTATGCTTACAAATAATCACATTTTAAAGCAGAATTTAAGCAAAATTACTCCTATGAATGATTATGAAACCATTCTATGAACTATAATTTCAATCACCTTTCGCAGACTGAGAACTTCCAGGTTTTCTTTTACCATCTACAAAGTTGTTTGGCTTCTCCTTCAGTAGTCCGCAAACAATAAATCTCAGCAGCTGATGGAAACACAGAGACGCTTTAAAGTCAATATCCCTCGACGAAAACTCGCTCCAGCCTTCTCCAGGCAGGCCCTTTCTTCACAGACACCACTTAGACCAGAGCTGCACTTCAAGTATCACATTTCAATGCAGAAGAAATCAGCCAATCATCACCCAGACGGATTAGTGCCACTTAAGGAAAGCTGCCGATCTTATCACAATCTAAAATGATGTGAAAGTGATCCGTATTTTACAGCCTGGTGCCATAACATTTTGAGTAAAGTGTGTGCAGTTCATCTCAGTAATTGAAGTTGCTGCAAAGTTAACTTTTGAGGCTTAATGACCTGCCTCCTGTACGTGCTATTTGACTTTCCTAACAATGCCAAATATATCTTCTCAATCAGGTTTGGGGAATTAATGGGAAAAAACTATTGGCAGAAAAACAATAAGGTCAACGCATTTGACACAAACTACAATATGTCATTAGGGACAACTCTACATAATCTGTATTGAATGTCCCTGCTAGTTTCCCCTGTTCCATCATTGTCAAATTCCTTCACAATTATAGACCTGCAAATCCCCTGCTGTTTAGAGCTGCCATTTCCATTAGGTCAACAGTCAATGCATCGACTAATCATTTGTCATATTCCCTCATTCATGTGTTTTAAAGATTGAAATTAAACTCAGAGACCTTTCTCTTGGAAAAGCTCACAATTAACACCAGTCTTCAGCCATAATTTGCATGAATTTGGCTTTATTTCCAAATCTTTGAGTGGGTTTAAAGAACTTTTTTCCTCAGCAGCCTTCTCATTTATGTTTATAATACATGTTCCATCAGGGATGGCTGATGCCAGAAATGTTGGTTTTGATCTGATACAATGAAATGCCACAACAGGTATCGCCGACATTTTTGTTGGCAAAATTGTTTAATGTACTTTCAGAAAGACAAAAGCAGAAATGCAGCTCTTTACAGAAGCAGCTGAAAGCTAATGTCAACTTGTATGCATTCCTCCTTGCTGCTCGGTGGTCTCTATTTCAGTATGTTTAAGGAATGTCATGGGGCTGTAGCAGACAGCTGTCTTGCAAATATCACGGATGGCAAAAAAAAAAAACTTAACAGCTCTCTTCCCTCAGCCATTGTTGATGCCATAACAGTATATTAACAATTATTATGTAATGTAGCACAGGATTTAGATATTTATCTTCGTGCAGAAATATTCACATCAAACGCAATACTTTAAAAAGATGGAGTCAGTATGGGTGATATGATGATATGATGTGGGTCAGTCTGTATTTCAGTTTAAATATCCTCAACAGAAATCATAGCATGTTGATTGTAAAGGCAGCCCAATATTGTAGTAATTACATTCATTTGGGACAATTTTGCACCACACCATCCACTCCAACATACATCCAGTGGCCTGCAGATGCAGGACATATTGTGCATTTAATGTTACAAGGTGGAAAGTACAGTCATAGAGGTCGATGTGGTAGATGGGCATGTAGCATATCCAATGTTTTTAGAGCTAACTATACCTGAACCATATGTTACATTGTCCCTAAGACCAAAACAGACTGAATTAAAAAATGCTAAAAAGCTGCAGAGTTGGGTTATCATTCTCTTTTGGTTTGCCAAAGCACATTACACAGTCATTTGATTATCTGTTAATATACAAATGGTGATTAATGAAGCTTTGGACTATTCCTTAGTTGGCTGGGAATCTTCTGAAGCTGCCTTGTGGACTCTGGGTGTCCCAGGGACAGTGAATCACCAACCTTTGTGCTGTGGGAAAAGGTTCGGCCGCACTGCGTCATTTGGTTTCACTTCTCCTGTACAAAAAATAGAGAAACACTATACCAAGCCACAGCAGGGGAGTAGTGCTTCACCAGTCAGAGGGAATAGTTCAAAGCTCTGCTCCGAAACAAAAGCATTCTGGGGGTTGTGAAGCTCAAGTGCAACAGAATTGAGCAGAAACGTAATGGCAGCGATGGCGTCTGCTGCTTCATACAGCTGCAATGCGTCTACATCAGTGGAATATGGTTGTATGTGTGTGTGTGTTCTCCCTCTCGCCTTCTTTGTTTCTCTCAGTTTAGCTCGGTGTGATTCAGCCTACAGACATGAATACAACACAGTCCATTTTCCCAAAACACCCATCACAATTATCAAAAGAATGAATACCTTCACCTTTTTTCAATCTGATGCCTGTACGATAGAGTGTAGTTGTGAATGTGTTCTGTGTGTGTGTGTGTGTGTGTGTGTGTGTGTTTTTACTCCTCGTTCACTACAAATTGAGATTTAAAAGAGTTGTGTGGGAGTTCAAAGCTCATTTCAGTGTTTGGGTTGTGTGGGGAATAAAGGCGGCACATGATGCTCATGTCTCCCATGTTCCTCCTGCAGCAAATCTTAATATATTTTCCGTCTGGTGTCCATATAAATTAACATATGTTAAAAAATGAAAGGGTCCAGAGTAGAGCTACTAAATGAACTCCGGGAATGAAAAATACGTCTTATGAAGTTTGAGAAAATTAAGTTTACCAACTCACATTTAGGAGACACAGTATACATAAGTGATATCATTCAGGTGTATAAGCTTGTTCAGGGAATATATGATGTAACAGTTGAGCTTATCTTTCAGTTTTGGAGCAATAAGTATGAGACAAGAGGGAATTCTTTAAAACCTTTCCCAAGTGTTTTTGCTTGTGTGAAAAGAGAAACGTTTTTTTTCACACTCCATGCAGTTAAATCATAGCGCATGCTTAATTCTTTTAAGAATAAGTTGGATGCATTTTGCCTGTCAAAAGGTGTAATGTAGAATTATAAAGATTGTCAGTAATGTACAGTATGTGCAGTACTTATTTATGAAATGTTATTAAAAAAATGAAAAAGAAAATCATGAAATTCATGTGTTTTATGAAAATTATATGTTGGGATGTTTGTTTTGTGTTGCTTGAGTCTGGAATAGAGGATTTTATATCCTGTATCAGAATCATTTTCAATAAATTTCAATATTTTGAAAATTGGGGACAAAAAAAGCAGCTCAGAAATGAAAAATCAGGGATGGGATAGTCTTACCTTGTCTCAGAGTTAGGAGTGGTGGTGGAGGAGGAAGGAGAGAGGGAATGTGTTGGTGATTTTGAAATAAATCAAGTGGGATTTGACTTGTTTATGTGATACGATTGTATGTGAGGTAATTGTAATTTGTGAAACAATATAAGTGATGCAAGATAAACTCATACAATGATTGCAGACACAATATTATATGTGCTATTGTCCAGCCATGTGTCGGGTCAAACTGTTACTAAATCAGAGCCCCCAACTGCCTCTGTCACTTTTCTGTAAATTGCCGTGGATAAGGGCAAAATTTCAACACCCCCAAACAATTGTGGCTTTACAGCTGTGACAAATATCCCATCAGCTATGTGTAGCTCCACCACTGAGCTCCTCAGAATATTATCTTAATGTCTTGGTTAGAAACACAGCTCGTTAAAAAATTATTCTATTCTACATCACAGTTAAACTTCTCCAAATTGAGATTACTGACACAAATATCTTTAATTTGAAAAGAATATCTTGAATGAAAGTCCTCTTTTAAGATTTTTTTCCTGATACTTTCAACAGCATATCGCCATCCTTTTTACTAAACAGACCCACTGGTCAATATCCACTGCAGATGGGTTTGGCCCTTCCCTGAGAGTGCTCATAAGGCATCCAGGTTAAAAAAAAAAAAAATGGATGTGATTGAAAGTCTGCACGCTCATTGTTGCGTGCAGAAATGGTCCAAACAGCCCTGATGAAGTATTGACTCTTTTGGTGCAGTCTGGGTAATGAAGATAACTTTTAGTATTGACAGAATACGTAAACAATCCTTTTGGAAACTGCTTGACTGCCTCTTCTGCTCTGCTTGTCTCCTACAACGGTTTAATGGCCCCAGGTAAATATAAATGTAAGCAAGTCAAATTTCCTACAGTGACATTAGGAAGCAGTGAGCAGAAGCAAATCAATTTGGAGCACGCAGCGCTTTAAAACACTAATTATATGAAACAAGGGTGAATAATGATTTTTTCGGAAAAATTACTTTTCACAAATTACAAAATGCTACCCGTGTATGCTTCTCGCTGATGTGTCTAGTGTTCCGTGTATGTCACTGGTAAGGTCCTCTGTTTCATCTTAAATCACAAGTGAGAGACATCACAATGTATTTTACCTCTTCAGTAAATCAATCAGCTGATTTAAGTGACATTTTTTTCTTTCTGATTGCCTTGCTAATGCGGAATAACCTGGGAGATATCAGGGATTGTTCCAAGATGATTACTCGCACTGCAAGCTGTGTAGTCACGCCATATAAATGGAAATGTAGCCTAAATTAGCTATTTTCAAGTTAGGCTAGATATTAGCTACACAGATAAGCTCATTTTGTATCAGCAGAATCTATTGTATTAAATGACTTTAATGGCATCAATTGTAATGTTGGCTTTCCAGGTATTTCTGCGAGACTTTTCTTCCCTGAAAAACGACTCATAAAGATATTTGTACAATCAGGAATTAGGTCCCATATTTATGTTTTATTAATAGACGTGGGCGCCCCTAGAGGCCAAGGAATTATGACGGGAGCAAAGCAGGAAGTATAACAGCGTCAAACTCTGCGTGATGACATCCCCCTTCTTCATCGTTCCTACAGTGCTCTGATTTGTCAACCAGGGAAACAGTCATAAATGGGCTAATGTTTTACTGTCACCCATTTTCAAAAGCATACCATAGTATTTTAGATTTTAAAAGCTTTTCTTCTGATTCTGCTGCACTGGTGCATGTAATATTGTGAAGGTGTAGAAGTATATTTTGTTGTAATTTGAGTTCTATGTATCGATTTTTGATGGCCATCTAGTGTTTTTTTTAATGAGCACAGACTGAGACGTGGCTTCTGGCTATGCGTATAGATAAGGTGATTTTGTATCTGGCTCAGAGATAATCACAAAGACAAAGAAGCAGCAGTATCCGCTATAAGTCAGAATCATTGTCTAATTGTCAAAGGTCAGTATAATTTAATCCCTCCGTGGCAAAGACACAACATGCACCTGTAAAGTGGATTTGACTGGACAACAGAAAGCATTTATGTTGGGAAAACTGAGGAATTCCAAGCAGAATGTTGAATATTTCTTGTTAAATAATAAACATATGGTTTTAGTATATTAGTTACTTTTTTGGCATGCGTCACCTACAGCAGATTCTCCATAGTTTAGGGCTGATAAGCGATTTGAAAGATATCTTTTAACTTTTTTTTCCTCTGAGATGAGGACACACGATAAGATGTTTGAGAGAAATGGCCCTTGTATCTAAAGAGTCAGGATGTAACAAAGGCAGATGGGAAACCACACTACACATAACACAACTGGTACCATCCTATTTGAAATTTGCACTGATAAGTGCCTCTTCACTGTGGTTCCACAGTAGCAGACAACACTGTGCTCTCATTCAACAGAACTGATGTGAGGACAATAAACAGATTGTATATCTCAGTTTTATCCACAACATCCCAGAAGATTAGGGCACAAAGTACGTCGGCAAAGTCTCCACATTTCTGTGTTTGAGACTAATCTGGTGAGAAAGAAAGACACAGTGTGTGAGTGTTTGTGTTTGCCTATTTGTCTATTTATATGTGTGAGCAGGCATCCATGTTTTTCTGTGTGAATATCTGAGCTTTTACAATTGTCAGTGCATGTATGCGTGTAGATAGGATGAGAAACCACAGCATAGCATACATAGAAAACAGCGCTATAACACAATTGTCAAGGGAAAGACAGACTAACAACTTTAAGTTATAATTTATAATGTATATTTAGTCAATTGTTAGGGTTTGGGATTAAAATGTGTTTGTACAGGTTCATATTCTCATGAGGCGGCCTATACAACCTGAAGTAGCAACAGCAAAACCATAGTACAAACGGTGATTATAATATGATGGGACAGCATGAACCTTTTCTAAAATGCTGCATAAGTGCAGGCTGGCAACAAAACACAATACCAGTAAAATAAATGGCTGAGGACACAATTCATCGGAAGCAGGCTACATGACATTTTAAAAGAAACTACAGAAAAAGTTGTTTTTGTTCAAGTAATTTAACTGATTTTAGGCATCGATGTCTGTTTACAGGTGTTAGGGAGTACTATATATGGGGATTAAAGCCTTTTGAGTCTTGGGGAGGGGGTGGGGCTGTGTGCCTCAAGTTATGTCACTTAAGTCAGCATCAGTTAGGGCCAAATACTACAAGTTTAAAATGAAAGCAATCTGTGGGTATGTAGTTTGGAAGAGGTGAGCATAAGGTAAAAATGAATGACCGTTTGTTTTGCATGACTAAGCGCATTGTGAGCAATACGATCCAAAGTAAAATTCCTCGTATGTGTCCTCATGCCTGGCAAATAAAGCTGATTCTGATTCTGATCTTGGATAATATCTAGTTCTTTTAATATAGAGATGGTAGCTAGCATGGTAGCCAACTACTCGGCCTGATGATGATTCAGCCTCTGGGGGCCAATATTTTGGATGTTCCTGCGTAGCCAGCGGCTATCCGATTTAAGACTTACTCTTCCATGCGCCGGTCATTGTTTACAGTTAGGCAATACTTTAAGATAACAGATATCTGCATGTGAATCAGGCTTGAACGATTTTGAAAAATAATCTTAGTGCTATTTTTTTCCCACCAATATTGCAATATAAAAGGCAATTATTGTTTAAGCTCATTATCTCCTGTATTATTTAACAAAGACAAACCAATGACTGTTAAATGGATTAAACATGAATTTTCCTTTACTGTTATTGTATTGATTAAATTAGGTGATGCATGAATGAAGTTTATATGAATGACATTATTTATTTATAAATTACTTTAATCAGACTGACTGATTTGTTGGATGTCCAGCCTTGTAATACAATGACATGTAATAATTACCATGGCAACATATAGCACTCCTCTCCGGGAACCATCACCTTATCGTGGTGGAGAGGTTTGTGTGTCCCTATGAACCTGAGGGCTGTGTTGTCTGGAGCTTTGTGCTCCTGGTAGGGTCTCCCATGGCAAAGTGGTCTCAGGGGAGGGGCCAGACAAAGAATGGTTCAAAAATCCTATGACAAATCGAGGAAGGGATCGAGGGACCCTGCCCGGAGGAAGCCGGGCCCCCGTCTGGAGCCAGGCCCAGACGGCGGGCTCGTCAGCGAGCGCCTGGTGGCCGGGTTTGCCACAGAGCCCGGTCGGGCACAGCCCGAAAAAGCTACGTGGCTCCTCTCTCTCCATCCCATGGGCCCACCACCTGTGGGAGGAACCGCTGGGGTCGGGTGCGCTGCCATATGGGTGGCGGCGAAGGTCAGGGGCCTCGACGGACCAGACCTGGGCGGCAAAGGCTGGCTCTGGGGACGTGGAACGTCACCTCTCTGTGGGGGAAGGAGCCGGAACTTGTGCGGGAGGTGGAGCGCTACCAGTTAGATCTGGTGGGGCTTACCTCTACGCACAGTCTCGGTTCTGGAACCATACTCCTGGATAGGGGTTGGACTCTTTCCTACTCCGGAGTTGCCCAGGGTGTGAGGCGCCGGGCGGGTGTGGGGATACTCACAAGTCCCCGGCTGAGCGCCGCTGCGTTGGAGTTACCCGGTGGACGAGAGGGTCGCCTCCCTACGCCTGCGGGTGATGGGGGGGAAAACTCTGACTGTTGTTTGTGCATATGCACCAAACAAGAGTTCGGAGTATTCGGCCTTCTTGGAGACCTTGAATGGAGTCCTGTATGGGGCTCCAGTGGGGGACTCCATAGTTCTGCTGGGGACTTCAACGCACACGTGGGTGATGATGGAGATACTTGGAGGCGTGATTGGGAGGAACGGCCTCCTGATCTAAACCAGAGTGGTTGTCTGTTGTTGGACTTCTGTGCTAGTCATGGATTGTCCATCACAAACACCATGTTCGAACATAGGGATGCTCATAAGTGTACGTGGTACCAGAGCACCCTAGGCCAAAGGTCAATGATCGATTTTATAATCGTTTCATCTGATCTGAGGCCGTATGTTTTGGACACTCGGGTGAAGAGAGGGGCAGAGCTGTCAACTGATCACCATCTGGTGGTGAGTTGGGTCAGGGGTGGGGAAGACTCTGGACAGACCTGGTAAACCCAAGCGGGTAGTGCGGGTGAATTGGGAACGTCTGGAGGAGGCCCCGTCCGACGGACTTTCAACTCGCACCTCCGGCGGAGCTTTTGGGCATCCCTGTGGAGGCTGGGGGCATTGAACCTGAGTGGACAATGTTCAAAGTTTCCATTGCTGAAGCTGCGGTGGCGAGCTGTGGTCATAGGGTCTTAGGTGCCTCAAGGGGCGGTAACCCACGAACGCCCTGGTGGACACCGGTGGTCAGGAAGCCGTCCGACTGAAGAAGGAGTCTTTCCGGGATATGTTATCCCGGAGGACTCGGAGGCAGTTGCAGGGTACCGGCGGGCCGAAGGGCTGCAGCCTCTGCCGTGACAGAGGCAAAGCAGCGGGTGTGGGAGAAGTTCGGAGAAGACATGGAGAAGGACTTTCGGTCGGCACCAAGGTGCTTCTGGAAAACCGTTCGCCACCTTAGGAGGGAGCGAGGAATCATCCAAGCTGTATACAGTAAGGATGGGACGTTGTTGACCTCAACTGGGGAGGTAATAGAGCGGTGGAAGGAGCACTTTGAGGAACTCCTAAATCCAGCTGACACGCCCTCTGTGGTAGAGGCAGAGCTGGAGGATGATGGGGATTGTCGTCAATTTCCCTGGTGGAAGTCGCTGAGGTAGTCAAACAACTCCACAGCGGCAAAGCCCCAGGGATTGATGAGATCCGTCCAGAAATGCTGAAAGCTCTGGGTGTGGAGGGGATGTCTTGGTTGACACGCCTCTTCAACATTGCGTGGAAGTCTGGGACGGTGCCTAAGGAGTGGCAGACCGGGGTGGTGGTTCCCTATTCAAAAGGGGGACCAGAGGGTGTGTGCCAATTACAGGGGTATCACACTTCTCAGCCTCCTGGTAAAGTCTACTCCAAGGTGCTGGAAAGGAGGGTTCGGCCGATAGTCGAACCTCGGATTGAAGAGGAACAATGTGGATTCCGTCCTGGCCGTGGAACAACGGATCAGATCTTCACTCTCGCAAGGATCTTGGAGGGCCTGGGAGTATGCCCAACCAGTCTACATGTGTTTTGTGGATCTGGAGAAGGCGTATGACCAGGTCCCCGGGAGAAATGTGGGAGGTGCTGCGGGAGTATGGGGTGAGGGGTCCCTTCTCAGGGCCATCCAATCTCTGTATGACCAAAGCGAGAGCTGTGTCCGGGTTCTCGGCAGTAAGTCGGACTCGTTCCAGGTGAGGTTGGCCTCCGCCAGGGCTGCGCTTTGTCACCAATCCTGTTTGTAATATTTATGGACAGGATATCGGCGTAGTCGGGCGGGGAGGGTTGCAGTTCGGTGGGCTCGGGATCTCATCGCTGCTTTTGCAGATGATGTGGTCTTGATGGCGTCATCGGCCTGTGACCTCCAGCACTCACTGGATCGGTTCGCAGCCGAGTGTGAAGCGGCTGGGATGAGGATCAGCACCTCTAAATCTGAGGCCATGGTTCTCAGCAGGAAACCGATGGAGTGCTTTCTTCGGGTAGGGAGTGAGTCCTTACCCCAAGTGAAGGAGTTTAAGTACCTTGGGGTCTTGTTCGCGAGTGAGGGACTATGGAGCGTGAGATTGGTCGGAGAATCGGAGCAGCTGGTGCGGTATTACATTCAGTTTATCGCACCGTTGTGACGAAGAGAGCTGAGCCAGAAGGCAAAGCTTTCGATCTACCGGGCAATTTTCGTTCCTACCCTCACCTATGGTCATGAAGGCTGGGTCATGACCGAAAGAACGAGGTCCAGGGTACAAGCGGCGAAATGGGTTTCCTCAGGAGGGTGGCTGGCGTCTCCCTTAGAGATAGGGTGAGAAGCTCAGTCATCCGAGAGGAGCTCGGAGTAGAGCCGCTGCTCCTTCGCGTCGAAAGGAGCCAGTTGAGGTGGTTCGGGCATCTGGTAAGGATGCCTCCAGGGCACCTCCCTAGGGAGGTGTTCCAGGCACGTCCAGCTGGGAGGAGGCCTCGGGGAAGACCCAGGACTAGGTGGAGAGATTATATCTCCAACCTGGCCTGGGAACGCCTCGGGATCCCCCAGTCGGAGCTGGTTGATGTGGCTCGGGAAAGGGAAGTTTGGGGTCCCCTACTGGAGCTGCTGCCCCCGCGACCCGATACCGGATAAGCGGATGAAGATGGATGGATGGATGGAACATATAGCACTGGCAAATAAGCCTGGTGTAAACATTAATATTAAAGTCAGTAAGAAATCACACCTACTAAAGCGCAGATTGCAGATTATCACTTTTTAAAACACTGTCTGTGAACTTTACTGGACAGTCTTTAAATACAGCATCAATGTACAGTATATGTGCACAACGAGTATGGCCGTGCGACCACGTCAGTAGAAGCAGTGGAAAAAATTCTGTGTAATGTCACCGTCAGTATGGCGACCTGGCTAAAATATGTGCGGAGGATATTTCGTTATAAGGACAGTTGACACCCTGGTGTTTGGCTCTAGCAACTATCGTACATGGCTTTTTGGTGTTTTTTGAAGTGGTTATACAGGTTATGGGTGTTGCCCCGTGAGGGAGCAACATTAGCAAGGCATGTTTTGCACAATACGTGACGGTTTGTGGGCAAATTCCTCCGTAGACTGTTTTAGTCCTGCGTGTCACATGACCAAGGTGTAATTTCAGCCTCTGTGATTAGAAAATCTAATTTTAACGTATTGCAATTTAATTGCAAATGGAGTTAATTGTTCAGCCCTAATGTGAATGCAGATAAATTACCAAAATAAGCTGATAAAATGCAAAATGCTTGTCAGATGATAGCTGGTGGGTGGTAGTAGCCTAGTCTGTAGGGAGTTAGTTTGAGAACCGGAGGATCGCTGGTTCAAGTCCCCATATGGACCAAAGTATGGTGGTGGACTGGTAGCTGGAGAGGTGCTAGTTCACCTCCTGAGCACTGCCAAGGTGCCCTTGATCAAGGCACTTTATCCCCAACTGCTCGGAGCGCCTTTCCATGGCAGCCCCCCCCCCAACATCTCTCCATTTAGTGCATGGATAGGTACTGAGCATATGTGTGTAATTCAGGCCTGTGTGTAGTAACAAAAGAGTGTAAATTGTAATTTCCCCTTGCAGGACTAATAATGTAATCATCATCATTATTATTATTAGGCAAATGTGTTTTGCCTCTTTTGCCCTCCACACACTGTTTACCTGCATGCAACCAATGTCTGCTCAAACGTGATTGGTCAACATACTACTCAGACTACAAATGAAAACCTATATGCTTTAATACCAAAATCCTACCAAAAGCCCGTCACATTACATCATTCACCCCATTTACACACACATTCATACACCGGTGGCCAAGACTACCATACAAGGTGCCACCTGCTCACCAGATAACGCACATTCAATATCTTGCCCAAGGACACTTTGACATGTAGACTGCAGGAGCCAGGGATCGAACCACCAGACAACAGCTCCACCTCCTGAGCCACAGCCACTCGGATATCTGTTTAAAGAGATTAACTGGATACTGACTCCACCGCATCAAAGTTTGGTCAAAGTAGAAAAGTTAAAAGTGGACTTCACTACGTCACTCCTAAATCTTTGTACTTAACGGAAGCTCTAACGTGTGTTTACATCTGCTAATTGTTCTAATAAGAGGGTGTCATGTATGTGTGTGTGAATGCCTGTATGTGCGCATGCTTGGCTGTGTTTGTGTGTGTGTCTGCGACCTGAAGTTCATACAGTGTGTCTGGAAGGACTGGCAGTGGGTAATTAGCTGCACATATTTAGCTGCGGTGCTTTCCATGTCCGCCTTTAAGGTGTCAGCTGTAGATAGCAGCCGTCTTTATGTGTGATGGATGTTGTAATTACAGCAGGGCTGGTGACTAAAATTGGAAATAAAGTGTAGTGTGGCCCAATCATGAGACCCTTTTACCAGGACCCAGGTCTCTCTGCCAACAGTAGCAACAACTTTGATATGTTTTCAGATTAGCGGGTTTTGCTTGTGACATCTTTACTTTTCAGACTCAAGTCCCAAGGAGCTTGAGATAACTTTGTAACTCCAACTCTTTGGGTCCTGGGATAAATTGCCTCTGGGCGCAGCTTCGCAGATGCCACAGATGTATGGCCTGCCTCAGAATCTGTCACTTTAATTTAACTACATCAAAGGATAGGCTCTGTGAATAATGTACTGCACCGTGGGGGGCGAGGGGGGGGGGCAGGATAACTCCTGACAGCTGCATTTTGAGGAACCTGCAGAGAGAGAGAGAAACTCGGAGACAGAGAGCTGGAGACTGACAGAAAGAGCGATGTGGAAAAGCACTGGGAATTCCTCAGCTTAATTGCATGGTTGTTTGAAATCCCCTAGTTCCTCAATAAGTGAACTGTATCTAAAATAATAATAAAAAATAAAAAATGTTCTGCCTACGTGGCTGAAATTGGATAATTTTCTGCTGACAGAAAATGTTTCTACTGCAAGTAAGTGGATTGTTGTTGTAGCATCTCAACTAATGGTGACAAACGGTTCCAAAGGCTTGTTCAGTTTCTTGGTGGGAAACAATAGACATCGACACACATGCTGCCCAACAGCAGTAGGGATGTAAATGTCCAGGCACCTCACGATCCGATTCCTACGGTGGCCTACGATGCGATTATAAAACAGTTATGGAGGCATCAAACATTTAAAATTTCTAAACATGATTTGTTGTTTCCCATAACGTTTGTTAAATGGGTCATTTGATATTCCTAATGTTGAATTTTTCAGCACTTATTTCGACGGCCCATTTTTTGTGATACAAAAACTGAAACATGAGAGTTAAATTTGAGCAAATCGGTTTCACAAAAAAAAGGAGGAATAGCTGCTGCTAAGGCTTTATTGCCCATGAAGATATGTATTCTCCATGTTGTTAATCATTAAGCTGCTCACTCACTCATCTGTAAAGTCATCTATGACAGCATGAGGTGTTGTTACTTCACAAGCTCTCCACCAATGCTTCATTATGGAAATAATTGAGTAAATAAGTAGCTGCCTGGCTGATGTACATGTAAAAACACAAGAACTGGACCTAACCAATGAAGAAGTAAGAGTAACAGGAAAATTGAAATTTGCCTGTTTTGATCCTCTTGATCATTTGGACTCTGGGTTTCTTGCCTGTGTGGACTGCCTCGTAAACACGTAAACTTCTGTCTCTTCATTTGGTCAGTAATAATCTGAACCGTCTGCCAAGCTGTCTGCAATCGGGGCATATCCCTGTTGCCCCGTTTGCACCAACTGTGACGTTCTTTTTTGTATTGTTTTTTTTTGGTGGCATTTTAGGCCTTTATTTGATAGGACAGCCTACATATGAGAGAGGTGGAATGACAAAGGGCCACAGGTCGGGACCGAACCCAATGCTGCTGCGGCGAGGACTAAGCCTTTGCATATGGGGGCTAGCTCTACCAGGTGAGTTACTTAGGTGCCTCCAACTGTGACATTATTTTATATTATTTCTGAAATTAGGTTTTTATACAACAAAATAACCACATTTCCAATAAATGCTACCTTTATTTTTAACAGCTTAAAACATTTGACAGTGTTTTCTGAAACACTTTGCTTCACTTTACTCTTAAGTACTAGTTTTCCAGTGATAGGTTCCCTGTCTCTGAGGTTGATTTCTTGGCTTACTGATCTGCTCTACTGGAAGTACGTGACTAATGTGCAGCTTAATCAAGGCAATGGTTTGAAAGGTCATCTAATGAGTTGGAGTGAAGATCATATGTTAGCCTTTATCCCTCACTGTGGGGTATCGTGGTGAGCTGGGAACACCTGCCGCCTCCTGTCAAAACATTAGCTCATGGTAATTGCCTAAAGTGATCTCCTTGTTTTACCAAATCGACTGTGTGCCACTAGTAGAAGTAGTCAAGATCTCATACAGATGATTTATTAATAGAGAATGCACACTGTATATAATCTTATTCTAAAGCACAATTCAGAAGCTCCTAACTGGTCTCATTACAACTGTTATTATACATATCTAAGTATTAGCATGTGTTGTAGGGAAAGAAATTGCAAGAACTTATGTTTTATATGCTGATTTATATAATATATATACTAATTTATATACTAATTTCCAAAAAAATGTATTTGGTGATAAATCTATACCACATGAAATTTGCTAATCAACATAATAAACAAAAAATCACAAATATCAGAAAATGTTTTTTATTTCTTCAGTCTTTAAGAACATATAATGTATCTTGGACTGGTTATATATCCAAAATGTTTAAACATTTGTATCACTAGGTACATACTGATTAGCGATCCTCATTCTGTGTAAAAACTTTAAAGATTTTCCCAGAGGAGGATATGAAATTATGACTTTTAGTGGGTGTGAAGCATTATTTGACACCCCTCTGTACTCCAAAAGAGTTTAGCTTGTTTTATTTGCAAGACATGTGATTCTCCTCCTGTCTTATGTGGTAGTGAAAGAAAATAATATTAAATTTGCAAATTACTGGAGCCTTTCATTGGAAACTGGGTCCATAAGGGGCGGCTGTGGCTCAGAGGTTGCCTGCCAATTGGAAGGTTGGTGGTTCAATCCCTGGCCCTGCAGTCCCATGTCAAAGTGTGCTGCGCATCGGAGTGTGAATGTGTGTGAGTGTGTATCTGATGAGCAGGTGGCACCTTGTACAGCAGCCTCGGCCACAGTGTATGAATGGTGAATGGTTCCTGTATGATGTAAAAAGCACTTTGAGGAGTGCTAGTTGCAGGTGCTAACCAAAAGCCAAATAAAATAGACTTTATTATTATACAACACAATTGGATGCAGTCATTTCAGTGAAAGCATGCGCAAAAGCGCAAAACAGATAAGTAAATATAAGAGCCTCTAAAATTTCTTATAAAAACATGTGAAAGAGATGCTGAAGCTATACCTTGATTTACTTTTTCCTGAGAATGTTAATCACTTTGAGTAGTTTTCATACTATACGTTCTCTCAGCTCTAACATATGTTTGGTGAACTGAAGAATCCACCAGCCACATTATTGGCACCAGTAGCAGTAACAGCAGTACTATGAAACTCTTCCTGCTTTCTGACTCCTGAGTGAACCGGCATTGCAACAGATTGCGTTTTTACGTTCCCATGAATCATGATCGCATTGGGCTGCAGTCACTTTCATCAGCCAAACCACACGCTTTCCAGCCCGGTACGCTGCCAGAATGTAATGCCAAGGCTTTTTATGAGACATCCTCAATTGAGACAAGACCCAAACACACCATGTTGTAGTGTATATTGCAATTCTGTAGGATGTAAAATGTCAAAGATCACCTACACACAGCCATCCTTATCCTATCCCATCGTTATTATGGCAAGAACAAACCAGGAAGTGAGCACCAAATTCCACAAAAGGAGGCAAGTGGGGGTGGTGGATGGGTCAAACAAACGAGACATTCACTCATGGCACCGGAATTTGCGTCCTTTCCTTTTCTGTTCAAATTTGTATATTAGGATTTGGAAATTTGACAGACATCTGCCTTTAAAATGATTCATTCCCACACTTAGTTATCTTATAATTCTAATTTTGCCAAATTAACTTCTAATGAGGCTTCCTCCTCCACTGGCTTCCCTTCTCGTCTGATATTCTCTTCCATTTCCCTCTTTCCTCTCCCTCACTCTGCTGTCCTCTGCTCCCCTCTTCTCGCTTTTTGTCCACTCCTTCCATCTTACTAATGCATCGCTTCCTCTCCTGTATCCTTTTCTGTCCATCTCTTTTCTCTGTTCCGCTCATTTATCTTTTCTTCCTTGTTGCAGACACTGACTCCTGTGGATACCAAAAGGTCAGTGAATGTGGGACAATTAAATGCACACACGCGCACCAGTTTCCAAATCACCAAAACATTATAGTGAGGAGACACACACACACACACACACACACACACACACACACACAGTCCAGCAGGTGACACTAACTCAAAAACAGCATGTGAAGGCTGACAGTTTTTAAAAGAAGGAATCATAATGGGTGTCCTGTAATGGTGCTGTACGCATCTACATGGCAGGCCCACAGTTACACATTTAATATGATCCATGGACTTTGACATTTAATTCACACTTTAGAAACAACGGCACAACATGGAGAAAGTTTGAAAGTAATTGGTGCATTTTTTTGAGGAATATTTTTATTGAGATGGCAGTATATGTGTCAACTTTACTCATTTACAGGGAACAGGTTTCTTATGGCGTTTTTCCATTAATGGTAACTCATTACTGCTTAAGTCACTTTGACTCGGCTCGGCCGCAGTGCCCCGTCCTCCTTTTTCATTGCAGATTAGTACCACTTCATGGGTGAGGCGAGCGTGGCTGGTCGTCATAGCAGGAAACTGCCGTGACCTAACGCGACACACACACAGAAAGTCAAAAGGTGTGTTGCTTTTGATTCTCGGCATGTGGCCGTTGCCACAGCCAGAAGACACATTTAGTTTCAAAAGAAGCTGGAGGCAGCAAAAAAAATAAAAACCCCGCTGACTAAACTATTTAAACACGGCGGGTTTGTCCGGGACCCCCCCCCTCCCTTGTCTGTCACTAGCAATGATGACGCAGTGATTAGTCACAATTCTCTCTGCAGGTTTTCACGTCACGACTTTTTTTCATAATGGAAAACCAAAAAAGGCGAGTAGAGTCGAGGCGAGTCGAGGTACCATGCAGTGGAAAAATTTCCATTATTTTGAGATGTATTGTGTGTATGTAACATGATTTCTATATAAAAAAATACAGAGGCCCAATTTAAGAAGAAATGCCTGCTCCTCGTTGCATTTGAGGTAAACATTAGCTAAGGAATATACAATTACTGGAAATTATAACAATCATTGGCAAATGGAAATACCCTGAATTTAAAGTGGAGGATGTCTAACTTCCCTAAGGGGGCTTTTAGCCTCACAGTAGGCCTTCAGCTCGTTACGGCAAGATTTATATTGGCTTCACCCCTGTCAGATTTTCTGACAGCACATCAGTGGATCATGTTGTGTTCATATGGTAGAGGTTGCATGTGCTGTATGTTGCTTCCAATAAATCTCATATTTCCAGTTGATGTGATGTCTGTGTTTTAATTTCAACTGATGCATTCAAGTTATAAATCCATTTTCATCAGACTCAAAATAAGCCATTTGTATAACATGAAATAGAGAAAAGCACCAATTGTCCAAATGAACTGCAACAATTTATGTAGACAAATACTCTTTATTTAGAAAACCCAGGCGTCATTGGTTTCAACATTGTGTCTTTGCCTTTTCTTTATCCTCCTGGAAAGTTGACATTTTTGAGGTGAAAGATGTTCATTATTCGTATGACCACACAATGTAACTGGCTTCTTGAAAATCCACTTGGAAAGAGAAGTGGGTACGTTGTGTCTGAATTTTGACTGACATTTGAGGCCATATAATTGCATGTAGTAAATCAATTATAAAATAATTAGTTGCACAATTTGATTGTGGAAACAGTTACATGTTTCACCACTACTGTATACACAATGTGAAGGTGTGGATGCTCTGTTGTCTCACCAGTGAGAAAGTGAGTGGTTCATCTTTCTTTCCACACAGTATCCCAATTAAACACCCCCCTGCACTAAGTCTGCCTCGCTTCTCTCTTCTGCACTGTGACGTAAAACTCTGATCCTCCTGAGAATTAAACCTCTGTGCTCCAGTCTGCCATGAAGTCCAATCACATCCTGGACCTCAAACTCATTTTGCAAGTAAGCAGACACATGCCTCACTACATACTTCATACGTAAGCCCACATCATGTAAGTAAAAAGGAGATTGTTATTTTAATATGGACGGTAGTTATAAAGGCTCTCAATACTACTGTTAAGTACTAGCCAGACCACTTAGAAATCACCTTGCACACACTATATATATTGACTCTTGATTTGATCTGTATTTTTGTTGTTTTTTATTGCATTTTGTATGTTTATATTTTGTGTTATTACTGTGTGACTCTATGTTGTCTTGCATGTTTATGCTTTATCTTGGCCAGGTTGTCATTGCAAAGAAGAATTTGTTCTCAATCAATCTTCTCGGCATCCATTTTGGTGTCTCAAGCTCGCCATCCACTCAAAATGTAACGTTACTGCTCTTTGGCTCGCAAGCCCAAATGGCGTGTGTGGCGTGCCTGTTGTTTTGTTTCCGGTCTAACCAGATCCGGTGTGGTGTTGTAGTTTTTCTAACTTAACTAGTTGTTGCACACACAGAAAAAAACTACAAAGTTTGCTAGGCCAAAAAGAACGTTAATCTCGTGATAAAGAAATGAACGCTGTTAATAACACGTTTAACTGACAGCTCTAGTCGTTTTGTGTATATGGTTGAAAAGACAATAAAACACACTTGAGTTGAATGCCTCACTTTCTGTCTATGTATGTAATGTAAGCGGTACGTGTGGCTTGGGAGTGGACTCTGAGCAGCAAAGCAAGTGCATTCTGGGATTTGGTGTCTTTCATCAACATGAGCCAAAAATACATTTTCCGGCTTTTGCCTGCATAGAAGGCACCAATTTAGATTTTTTTTTTTCACATTTCTACTACATAAGTGACCCAATTTAAAGATATATTCATCTTTCCAACAGTGAAATATCCCTTTAAATAAAGGTTAAAAAATAAAAATGTAATACTAAAAAGTATACCTGCATCAGTGTCATTTCCAGCGTAAATCCACTATTGGCAACCTGTCCAGAACGTAGATTTATTAAGAACTGGATATTGTGTTTAAAGATGGTGCCCCATTCATTCCTAAGAATTTTGTTTACCAAAAAAGTCTACCTCGTACTTCTGCGTTTTTGTAACTATAGGACACACCAGAGTCGTAGCCGGTTATAAGCATGCATGCCTGTGACTTCCTTTGGCCGAGCCAGCTGACTTCCTGTTGGCTACCTAAAAGGGCATTGCTTGGTCTAGTACCAAACAGCAGACAGACACAGTTAATGGTTTTGGGGAACATAATGGAGCATTTATAGCCTGATGTTCTTTTAATAACGTGATAATACATCAAGGTTGTGTTTACTGCTTGTTCTGCTGTCCCAAGTGGCCAAAATAAATTAATTGAATGATGCTGCTGTAAAATGCAAATATAAAATCTTTTTAGGGTAAAACATACACAAGCTAGTTCGTAAGCTCTATATCCATGAGGCTCCACAGTTTCATACATCCTTTTTTCTGCGAGACTTGGTTGGAAAAACTATATTCAAAGACAGCTCCGCTGTCACTGTAGCCCAGCAGCCTTGAGGCACCCTATTGTATCGTATGTGTATTCTACTTTTTGAGCAATACACTGTACGAGGTCTTGTTAAGGAAACTTTCTTTGAAGGAAGCCTTGTTGTCACAATGCCATAACAACCTGCAGGCCTCCATGCCTCATTGAAAGCCACATGTCACTATAGTCTGTTGCTCCTTGTGTGAGACGGACACTGTGTTGTTGTCATTAGCAAAGAATGACAGGGATCTGTTCTCAAGGCAAACACCCAGTCTTGTTTAATTCAAAGCCCTTCCGCAGAAAGTTGGCTCAAAGTCGGAGGGCTCTAACAAGCTTTAAAAGTCATCCAGAAAGCTTTCATGTCAGCATGTCATCTCAGCCATGGATAGTAATTGCCCACTAATGAGATTTGCAACGTTCCTGGCATTCCTCTTTGGTCATCGGGTTATGCCCTGGATGCCTAGTTGCAGAAGATGTGGTAAGGGCAAAGTGTTTATAAAAGCATAATTTGCTGTTTTCATGACTGATACGGATGGCCACAATCTCCGCAGTCACACACACACAGACACACACACACACACACACTTGTTGTGCTGTATTATTTGTCCCAAGTCAATGTTATAGTGTTTGTGTCAGAGACAGAAAGAACAAATGGCAAAAATACACAGAGGATGAGAGAAAGAGACTGTGTGTGATGGTATATTTCTATTTTAGACTTCAAGATTGTGGATGTTTTTGGAAATGAGAGATTCTCATTGTCTGATTCTCACATTCAGACTTTGGGTCAAGGTTTAAGTTATGGTCAGGTTAAGAGAAGGCCAAACAATTTGGTTAAAAGCAGACAGAGGGGCTGTGGGGAGCACAATTTGTTCATACATTGTGGGGACTCACATACCTGGTACAAAATGCTGGTCCCCACAAGGATAACCATGTATTTTAAGGAAATTATTTCTTGGTTTATCTTAAAATTAGGCTCAGGTTAAGCTAGTTTTAGGATTGTGATTTATGTAGTGGTCATGGGTAAGGTATGAAGTAGCCTCCTGAAAATGAATGTAAGTTAATATATTGCCTTCACACATTCCCTTTTAATACATTTCTTCTCTTATAAGCAGCATACTCTTGCAGAACATTACCTCAGTACATCTCAGAGGAGTTGATTGGATTATTGATCAATAGTGATGACATCAACTACAGGCTTGTGTACGGAGATTTCTGGCCTTTGAAAGCTCCGTAATTGCTACATTACATAATGGAGGAAAGACTTTCCTGTGAGTGACATGAGACATTGCATTCTCAAAACAAATGACAAGTGTTATGAATTATTCCAGTCGCTACCATGGTGACATTTAAGCTCATTACCGAATATTTCTGATTGTTCCCCATTGTCTTTAGCAAGCTTACATGTTGATATTTTGACAATTATTTTGTCATTGGCAGAGACATAAAAACATATTTTATTTGTAATTGTAACAACAGCTCCTACTAGCCGCTCCCTCTAGTGGTCACACGTTCGGTTGTGTTCTGTCGTCCGCTGTGTGTCGAACCACACAGGGCGTGTCAGAAGTGTCAGAAGCAGAGCGTTTCGCCTGCCTCAAGCTCGAGGCCTTCCACTCACAGGTGAAAGCCCCCAGTTATGTCAAAACTAGACAGGGCGCGTATTTTTTGTGGAGGTACGCTTTTGGGACGCGGCTGGTGGAAATACAAGCATTGTCTTGAGTGGCCGTGACATCTCATCACATCTTGCTGCCAGGGAAACGTGCCTATTTATAGCTTTATAGCCTAGTGCCACATTGATGTTGCACTGACCAATGAAAACACACTAACACACTTAACTTTTTAAATATTTATCAGGCTTAGCCTACTTATAATGTTACTGTTTTTAACATGTTATAGATAAAATACACCACATATAGTACTAATATCTATGTTTAACTATAGAGTAGTATTTTCTTTTGTTGTTAATTTCTGATTGGGCGGGCCAGCTGTCAATGTGGGCGGGCCCAGGCCCATTCAGGCCCGCCCACAGATCTGTGCCTGTAGACTGCTGCAAAAAAGGCAACACCACAGAACATCTTTGCTAATACCACTGACTTTAAGGTAAATGTTAAAAGGTTCAAAGAAAAGGTCTTAAGGCTAAACTAAATTAATTATTAACAGACCCAAAGACAATAACCTCTAAAGTTTTTTTTCTTCGTTATCGACCACTGTTAATCTATTGCACTAGCTGAGATATTGTGCTGACAAGGGCATATAGTTTCTATATATAAGAGCCTGATAAAACATGTCAGATGTAGATCTGCTGAATCATGAGTGTGTCATTATGTGTGTCTGATTCACTCATTCACTGGCCAATCCATTTCATGCATCATTAAGACGTAACAACCCACTGCTAAATTACTTTATATTTGTGGGGGATAAATGTATTGAATTAGCACTATGAGAGGGAAGTTGGTGGTTCTCCAAGAAATTTTGCTTAAGCTCCTTTTAGTCATTGACTCTTGTACTTGTGGCTTTAGCATTTAGCCAAAGTGGTTTCTTCTTGGTTTCCAGTTAGCTGGAATACTTCATGCAATTCTGTTCAGTAATAAGGTTACAGATCAAAAACATACATAAATACATGATCCATGATACAGACAAATGTTTAAAAGGTTTATACAAATATTTTAAAAAGCGTAGTACAGTATAACACTAGGTTATACCAAACCTTTCTTTTTCTCTTTCTTCTTCTCCTGACAACATTTAAGATCCTGCTTGAATAATGTTGATGTGATAGTTTGCAATTAATCACTCACCCATTATGCCATGTGACCATTTGGACCCCACCACACTGAATCAAGATTATTTCCAGGGATACCTTTTTTGTGATTGCAAACACACACACACACACACACACACACACAAAAGAAGAATAATAATGGATTCAGGGCCAAACACCAGAGGCTGTGTGTGCTTGTGTTGGACAGAATGCCATCTTGTATTGGCTGCGAGCTTTGATGAATCCTGTCACAGCAGTAACAACTGACTGCATCACTGTCATCTCTCCAAGTTATCTAATTAGAGATGAGATGTGTGACCACTCAGCAGGATGAATGATATGTTTCTACTTAAGCCTGAAAGCTTAGGGATTGTCTGCTGCCAATTTAGCAGACGGTCGTCGGCCATACCATGCTTGCAGCACAGTCTATAGAGAGAGAGAGATGGCATGACTGCAAACACACTGTGTCTACGGCAGCAGTGGTAAATAATTAAGGGCCTTTACCTCAGTGTTGACATTTCCACTAATGGACGGCAGAGTGACCCCGCCCAGCTGAAGTGACCCAGGCTGCCGACTGACTGACTCTCATTACAAACACATGCAAAAGCAGTGACATTCTCACTATGAATAGGCCAATACCTTGGTCCTGCCTGTTCTCTCATTCCCAGCTTGTTATGAAGGAGAAATCACAGGCTGTTGTACCAATAACAGGAACGAGCCATTTGTAACACACTGTGTCATTCATTTGATGTCATTTCTCATCATTAGTAAAGTCTTTATGCAGCAGACAAGCCCTAAGTCATTATGTGAACAGGAAATTATCCATGAAAACCACAGGAACTACTCACTATCTTTTGAGAAAATTGTAAAAGATGTAATTTGATAATATGTGAGGGTAATTAGATAAAAATATATTCATTTCAGAAAATCCATAAACCCTCATGTCAAAGAAAATTGCATGAAATGTGTAAAGTGTAAAACTGTTGTGTGATTATTTCAAATTATTCTTATCTGTCTATAAATTGCAGGAACGTCTGTCAGGAACGTGTGTGTGTGTGTGTGTGTGTGTGTGTGAGTGAGTGTATAACCCGCGTATCTCTAGAACCATTAGTGCGATGGATTTCACACTTGACAGGTGTCTTGCTACGGGCATGAGTAAGTTCAGTACCAAGTTTGACGTGTGGATTAGAAATACAAAAGATATCATTAAATATATACATCAGTAAAAGAAGCAGACATTGGCTTTTGCCGCTCTAGCCGCTGCCCACTCCCTCTCACACTGCACACTGATTGAGCACTTTGGCATCATTAAACAAAGCAATCCTAGTAATAACTGGTAGAGTAAATGTGTTGCTTTTGGTCCAAATGTTTTTGTGTCCTTTGGACACAGCCAGCCGATGCCGGCCAGTTTATCTTTATAACAGCACCAATGGGGGACATAGAATATTCTAAGATTTGATGATGTTTTAAATTCGTTTACATGTTATCACTTGACTGTTTTAACTTTTGCTTAAGATTATTGTAACATTCCCCACACTAACCAAGGTGATGAGTAGCATTTTGTTCTACTAAATGAACCACTGAACACACAGAACAGACACCAAGCGTGCAGACTCAGGCACACTCCTGCCACTGGCCCCATCCGTAGCTTTTTCCAGCTAATTTATCCTCCAGGCCATGAAGAGTGATTGAAATCAGCTGTCTACAACCACTCACTGAAAATGAACACAGCAGGTTCTGAAATGACAGGAGAGGCAGTGCAATGCAAATTGGCAACAGATCAAAAAAGGTGCAAATTAACATGTAACATAATTTGTGAATAGATAAAACCACAACGACACACTGTAGTAGCTTCTTTCATATCACATTAAGTCCTGTAATTCGAGCAGTTTGTAACACATGCACATTAAAATTCCTGCTTAAGGGAACCTGCAGTGTCCACAGTGTCGGCTGCTACTTTGAATGCAACTTTTGACTACAAGGCTGCCTCTTTGTTGATCAATGTGTCTGGTAACAACCGTCTCTGAGAAAAAATACATCATCTAACCAACCCTCTGTGTGGAGTTAAATCACACTTTAAGATACAAAATAAAAGGGTACGGCTGGCTTGGATAAAGTAGATTTCAGAAAATGTCAGCTTGTGACTAAAGGGTGATTTCCCAGCTATTACTGGAGTGTTCTTTATCGATCCATAAACCTGTAGTTTGCTCCAAAGATTGCATTTAAACTTAAACTGTGAATTAAGCTGTGAATGTGAAGCAACACGTTATTGGAGATGAATCACCATTCCCTGACTAAAGATAAAGGTTAGAAAAACCTGACATTTGTTCCACACACTTGACGTTGAGGTAGCTGGCATGTTGTGACACTGAGAAATGCCACTGCGGACTGCGGAAATGCGCACTTTTTGACACGACATGGGAGCTCACGCTGCTGTTGTGCGTGACAGTGTTTTTTTTACAAACTGGAGCAACTCAACTTGTGACAGTGCTGGAACATGACAGCCTATACATTGGCTGCTCCCAACTCTCTATGGGCAGAACAAGAGAAAAACTGAAAAAAAGTTTTTTTTTTTAAACATAAATTCTCAAACAAGAGAGACGATGACAGTGTCTTTGTAAAATGGAGTCTCTGAACACTAAGCAGATTCAGGCTGGCTGTGTTCTGCCTGTCCATCTCAACAGGAAGACAAGATAGAGCTGTGTTGACAGACTGACGTATGTGCGTGCGTGCTTGCATGTGTGTGTGTGTGTGTGTGTGTGTGTGTGTGTGTGTGTGTGTGTGTGTGTGTGTGTGTGTGGGGTCGACTGAAGCACAAGCCTGATCTCACAATATAAAGTAACACCACCACTGCGGTGGCATTGATTTATATCCAGGCCTGATCTCAAATATGTATATTTGTTCCTTTTGTGTCGTTTTTTATTCAGAGTAGTTGAGTAGGATGAAATATGTTGACATGCAAGTCATAAAAGCAAAGTAGTCAAAGAAGGTTTTGAAGTTTATTTGCACATGAAAGGAATAAAAACAAATTGTGCATTGGAAAAAAATGCAAAATTGTCTCTACCTGCTCAGACAGTTTCCCATTGTGTGATGGAAAATAAGACTTGACACCAGATTACATGAAGTGGAAATAGAGGCTGGTAAATTGGACAGAGAGAACAGCGTCAATAGCATCAATCCTCAACACAGGATCACAATAATAACAGTTTTGGTTCATATGGCAAAGAACAAATCCTAATCCTTACAAGTGGCCTTGGGGCTAAATAATTGTTCAACAGTCCTGCGGTCCAGAGAAGGACACACTAATGGTAGTTGACTGCATTCCCAGATCATTGATGGAGGGAGATTGGACTGACAACACTAATAACGTTGATCCCTCTATCTTCCGCACACTCTCATTCTTCATTCTGCAGCACCTTGATATTAAGGTTACACATCTATCTGTCTCGGGCGCTGCAGCTGTCTTCCCACTTGATTGAGGTCTTCGTCACCCGGCGAGAACCTGACCTTTTCATCAGCAGAGCACAGATGATGAGTTCCAAAATTCCTATACAATTTGAATGGCCTCGTTAGCGCAACAGGTTATGTGGGTTTTAGCAATGCCTCTGATTTGGTCTATAAACATAGATATAGATATATATTTACACATGACGTCTCCAATTCAATCAGGAGAGACATGTTTGCAGATATGCAAATAAGATGTATTGTACAGCTGAAATAAAATGTACAAACTCTTTGGTGATTAGACTCCATTGCTATACATATATCTATATAGGGGTAAAGAACCATCAGCCCCCCCCGATGGAAACTAGACAACGGTGGTGGTGACGAAGGAGGCTCGGACCGGTTCAGCTGGAGTAGATGACTGGAGGTGGAAGGGGGTGGAGGGTTGCACTCTTTGTCTGCAACGACAGCTGATAGCAAAGGGAGAAACAACTAGTTAAAGCAGGGTTGTGACTCTGTGATTGGCCCTTGCCATTTGTGTAATGATTCTGATTGGTTTAGCAGGAAGGTGAACGCCTCTAACAGCTGATTGGAGTTAGGTAGAGCATTGAAAACATAATGTATAGTGCATATAAGTGTAAAATAAAATGTACAATCTACATACATAGTATATATAGCAATATTGTTCAGCAGTTGTTCAACCTAACTTATTTTAAATTGATAAAATCAATCCTGTACCTCTAAATGCATTTCAAGAAGCAAATTAGCTAGATGAGAATTAAGTCCATAATTATTCCCGTTGTAGCCCCCAGTCTTTTAATCCACTGATCTTTATCAAGATGGAGACACACATTCCATATCTGAACAAAGAAACACTTGAAACTAACAAGGAAAATTAATTAAAATGCTAAACATCAAAGTGGCTTCTAAAGTGAAGAAAGTCCTCTTTAGGATCTGAAATAATGCTTGTTCCGTACCATGTAAGTGAGGGAACATTTATAGCCAATAGCTAATAGCTAATCACAAAGATTAGATAGAAGAAAAGACATTGAGTTAAAGCAACACATGACATACTCATATCCACTTAATAAAACCTTTTTCTTTTTCTGTGAGAAGTACTCTGGCCTAATCAGTGTCCCATGAGTTCAGAGTGATAAAATGAGGAACAGGACAAAACTTTATGACTTTACAAGACAAGAAAAAAAAGGCTTATATTCCATGTTTGATTTATGTTGCAGTGACTCAGAATAGTGACATTGTTCTATCAAATTAAGTTGAAAACACACTGCTTACTGACTCTTAGGCTCACTGTAACACTAAATGATAGTTTTCTTCTTTTCACATCAGCAGGATTGCGTAAAAATGGCTGAAAAGAAATTGACAGAGAGAGTCCTCAGGCCCTTGGGGGTTTCAGAGAAGGACAGCCCTGAGCTCTAGCAGCAGACTCCTCAGCCACACGTCAAGTGTTACTGACAGGTGAACATGGGGATAAAACCAGCATCAGTACAGAAAATGACTAATAAATAAGCTTTCTACGCCTGTTTCCTCAGCGTCCCACCGTGCTCCAGACGAGGACAAGACAGTGGCTCCCAGATACCAGATGGCGACACGTAGGTGCACGTAACCCCCACACACACACACACACACACACACACACACACACACACACACAGGCAGGAAACAGCATCTTGATACGACTCCTGGCGGCTTTTACACGAGAAAATAATCTGATGTTATCAAAGCACCACAATCCCAGCAGTCTCTGAGTCTGTGATAACTGGCTCGTTGAGAAGGAAGTGGGCCTCTCTGTGGCCCGCTAACTAAAAACAGATATTCATGTTTAATTCATCTGTAGCCTAGTTCATTTGGGACACGTGACGTGGTTTCTTACTAGAGCACATGGTCAGTAGAACTTGACAGTTGCTTGGAGACACAGACCTCCCCAGCAACACTTTGAACATGAAAGTGCACTCATAAGCTTTCCTAGAAAGGAAAGAGGCCTTTGACTCCTTGTCTCTCACTGGACGTTCAATAAGTCACGGACGTTCATTGAAAACATTTGCTGTTTGAGAGTAAACTGGGCCAGTGTTTTATCAAAGTAGCAAAACCAAGAATATGAACTCCTGCTATTAATTAAAGGACATGAATATTTCAGTAAATGTGTCTAGTTCTTACATACACAAAGAGCTTTTCTATAAACAACTTTAATTTACAATGATGCTTATTTATGCTTAGTTTTCCTCTTTTCTGCTTTTTGCTTGTGCATTGCTGCGTTTCTTGCTGCGCTACGGCCATCTGTCATTCAAAGGAATAGCATGAAATCACAGGCATTAATGTTTATTGTGCATGTGCATCCTCCATCAATGCCTTAAAGTGGCATTAAGTGACATAATCTCCCTCTAGGGGCAATCTAAACTCCAAAAATAACAACAAACACATTTGGCAGTTGGAAACTATCAAATGATCCTCCCTTGCTAAGAGGGTAAAACCTTAGCTTGGTTCTTCTCTGATCCCATATCCACATAGTTCAGTGATTCAAATGGGTCTGATGTGTGATGTGTTCACTGATTGTTAAAACAATCAACCAATCAGAACTTTGTACGTTGAGAATAGGAATGCGTTATCTTTCGACTTAGCTAGCAAGCTACCTAGCTACATAATTGACGAAATAGCGAGAGAATAATCGCTACAAAAAGGTGACAATTGTGATGAGATCATCGCAGCAATACAGGTTGGTGTGCTGTTTGATCACCCTAGCAATGCTCCTGTATCAACTGGAAAATATGTTATGGATGAATGCATCACTCGATACTCATGAGTTAGCAAATTAAAATGATTCAAACAGAAATCAACTAACATTTAACGTTTTAGGTTAAATGGATAAAGTGAAAAATTATTATCCAACCCAGTTTCACGGCAGTTCGAAAATGGTCACAAACATGGACACATTTGTTGTTGTTTTTTCGTGGTGAGAGTACTGACTAATCTAATGTATTTCAATGGGAAGCATTTTTGATCACAGCATGACTACGGTTGTAGTAGAGTAGTACAAAGCCGAAAGTCTGCGCAGGGAGGCTGGTTGGGGTCGGCTGGGTCAATCAGCACAGCAACAATCTGAGTATTCAACTCCGATTGGACAGATAGTCTAGCTAGCTGTCTGGATTTACCCTGCAGAGATCTGAGGACCAGGTAACCATAGTCCTCAGATTGGACAGATAGTCTAGCTAGCTGTCTGGATTTACCCTGCAGAGATCTGAGGACCAGGTAACTATAGTCCTCAGATTGGACAGATAGTCTAGCTAGCTGTCTGGATTTACCTGCAGAGATCTGAGGACCAGGTAACCATAGTCCTCAGATTGGACAGATAGTCTAGCTAGCTGTCTGGATTCACTCCTGCAGAGATCTGAGGACCAGGTAACCATAGTCCTCAGATTGGACAGATAGTCTAGCTAGCTGTCTGGATTCACCCTGCAGAGATCTGAGGACCAGGTAACCATAGTCCTCAGATTGGACAGATAGTCTAGCTAGCTGTCTG